>CAUYRH010027993.1:0-38380 GCA_963574655.1 Perodicticus potto
GCACATGGGGCAGATCAGTTTCGAACTCCGCCTTTCTAATGCCCAACTTCGGATGCAATTAAAACAGAAGATGTGCCCACAAAACAAGGAGACGGGATTGGTGAAGACATCCAGGCAAACAGAGCAGGTCACCTCTGCATACAGACTTTTGGCCATGGTCCCCAGGGGTCACTCTTTGGCAGGCAACTGAGCTGAAATGATGCTTTATCTGCTTCTTGAGAGTTCTTAGAAATCTTCAATACACAATCTGATCCTCAATATCAGGATGGAGTTGTCTGCAGACTTCCAGATGATGTGTTGGCTGGGACCAAAGCTTCTCCTTATGGGAGTGGAGTCCAACTGGGTCTTTAACAGAATCTGGGAGTGAAGTCACACCCCTAATCCATACTTCTTTGAAAGTCACCTTGACTTGGAGATTTCCAGTGGAAGTCTTGGAGATCCCAAGGCTGCAGCTCTTTGGTTACGGCCTGGTTGCCTCTCCCCATCCCAATTTCTAACTCGTTTTCTCTACTAACAAGCCCTCTGCCTTGTATCACCTCACTTCTATTGTTTGGTGAGAGACAGGAGAAAAGAAGGAAAAAAAAACCCTTTACTTATGAAACATTCATATTTTATTATTAGTCAAACAAGTTGAGGCTGAATAAACTCAGAAAAAAAATAAAGTCATTATTTTAAAAATGAGAAATTGTGTGTGATTTTTTTTTTCTTTCTCTTATTCCCACATGGTTACTGGCACCTCTATTTTATAGTGGTTTTAAGATTATTGTAGTGGAAACTGGGTTACAAAAATACAGATTTGCTTTCCATCATCACAACATGGACCACACCATGTGAAGATGCAATTTGTATTTTAAAAATACATATTCAATTCCTTTCCAGTCTCCAAAGCTATGCTTCCCAGCTCTCCCCCATCTTACCACATACAGACCTCACTGCTTGAAGCAAACTTGATGTATGGAAATCAGAATTCTCTTAAAGTCCAAGGTGATTCTTTCTTCTATGAGAGCATTCACCAAAATGTTTCTAAGAAATAGCTAGTTCCTCCTGTGCATTTAAATAATAAAATGACACACAAAAATTCAGTCTAGAAAGAAAGTTGAAGGAGTTCAGCTATGCTTTTAAATGACGCAAAGATAATGATCTACATATAAGTAGTGATTTATATTTTTCAAAGTATTGCAAACAATCATCAAAATCCAATTAAATAAATATTTGTCCTCTAAAGATAACATAGGGCTCTAGGGTCAAAAAGTCAAAGATAATAAAAGACAGAGGTTGTGCTTTCAATAAGCTTATGTTCTAACTGCAGAGAGAGCTGGGTAAATGTTTACAACACAGCATGCGATGCCTCAGCATAGTCACAGAGTGATATATTGGGATTGTCACAGAGGTTATATGTGGACAGGGAGAAGAAGTTGAGTGGAGACAAGGACCGCCCTCTAAATGAAAGAAATGTGCATTGACATCTATTATCCTTTATCTCTAAACCCAAAGCAAAGGAAAGCCCACCCAGAGATGCCAGAAACTATAGAGAAAAAAAAAACAACTAATTTTCTTACCCATTGCAAGGTCCATGGCTAAGATATCTATAACAAAAATAATAATAATAAATTAAATTGAAAAAATCATGCAAATTTACCTAATATAAGTTTTATGTGAAACAAGAGTCTTCAAAAATGAAGACACTAAGTAACATGAAAATTTATATTTTATGGATAGTCACACAGAAGCAGGATTGGAGGACAAAGGTTATCTTCTAATGGGATGAACTCAGCAAAGTCTGTTTATTCAGATTCTTTGTGGCATCTCGCTGTGACATTCTTTCTTTCTGAGTACAGGGCAGGAGACCTGTCACATGAAAATCTTCTAGGGAGAAGTGAGAAAAAGGTCGGAGAGTAATGTTTCTATGTTTTATGGCCTGCTTTAGAAAAGAAGGATGTGGGCAAAGTGAACGTGACTGTCCTACTTCTGCTGTTTTCTCAGTTTCCAAGGTGCCATATCTTGGTGTATTGTTTTCTGAAAATTTCATCCTCTTACTGTAATCTGTGCTCACTATTACATTGCCCGTTTCCAAAGCTATAAGGTATTTCAGGTTCTAACTAACTTTATATGTAACATAAGATTCTAAAGCACCAGATGTGTAAACTTGACACACCCCTGTCTCTATAAAGTTTTAAATGACAATCAAAATTTTTGGCTTCCTGGATTGATCGAGTATATGCAATCTTGAGGTTTTCAGCAGTTACACAAATTACTCATATTCCTCTTTAATGGAGTCATCAAAACCCACTTAGTAATTCCCAGTGAGAACAAGTCTATTTGAATCCTCTCCCTTAAGTATAATTTTAAGAAAAGTCTACAGAAGCAATCCAAACCTAAACTAGCACGGTAAGGTATTAGGTGATGATTAGGAGGGAAAAGCGCTTTGAAATCAAACAGACCTATCTCTCTCTTTTCTGCACCGTACAACTTTGGACAACTCTCTCTTCCATCATTAATCTCAATTCCTTTGACTGTGAGAGACATTATGTTTATCAATAATTTTGTGAGAATGATATTAGATAATTTACATAAATCTTTTAGGATAGTGCCTGGTACAAATAAAAGAATTAGGAAATTATTCTTCTTGTTGTTAATTATAATTCTTCTTGTTACTCTAAAATGTTACACTGTCTAATCTTGTACCTTTTCAGAATATATGAGACATATCTTCTTAAAGAGTATTCTCAAGAGTACTGCTTGGGAGATTCTTGGATTGAAGGACATTATCAAGTCCTGACTAGATATTTTCAAACCCCACATAACTGGAATCAGGTGACATTGCTTCCAGCATCTTCAGGTGACTGTTTTTTTTCTCTTGATGACTCTTCCTTCTCCTTCAAGGATCTCATACCTGCTTACATTTTCCCCTCCATGAAAACTCGCCCTGTTTTTGTCCCCCTCTTACAACCCCATTTCTCCCCTATGACTTTGGATGTTGATTTCTAAAAATTAAATACTGGGAAACCCCTTGCCTTCCGTCTTCCCCTTGGGTTTGGCGGTGGCCTACACCAGCAATTGATAGAAGTCCCCAGGACATTTCTTCCTCTTTTCCCTTCCTGTTTTGTCATCCTGGTCTGACCTCTCTCTGTCTACAGATGCTTCTGCATGTCACTCTCCCTTGCCCTTCATCTGGAGGTATAGGAATGGTTTTCTGGCATTATTAATCCCCTAAAGTCTCAATATTCTTTGTTAATGCCCTTATCCCTGTTTAGTAAATCATTTTCTTTAGTAACTTATCCTTGCTGTCTGCTGGAAGCTGGCTAATTGTCTTTCATTCTCATTCATTTTTCCCTTTCATCCATTTATTTAATCACCTATTCAAATTAAAACATACTAGTCACTGTGCTGGGATATTAAGGTGAAACTAGGAAAAGTGAGTTGAAAGGATTGAAAGGGACAAGTCCACACCTGACTCTGGGAACTGTAGACTATTCGTAGAGACTGACAGCCCTCCTGTTCCCACAAAGGCTTCTCAATCAGTTGCCTGTTGGAGCTGTAAGGTAATACACGGAAAGATTATAGAGAATGTGACTGAAGCCTCTATTTAGAGGAGGGATATATACATTCTTCTTCTTTCTCCTGAGACAGACACACACACACACACACACACACACACACACACCTGCAAACACATAAACATCTCTTTAGGCATACACCGAGTCTAATGGGACAGTTCCTGGAAAATGCACAAAACTTTTCCTTAGCTTAGCATACTGGCCCTTTGATCCAAAAAAAAATGTCACATTTTACATACAGAATTTGACAGATACCCATTAGCAGCAACGGAATCAAACCAGAACTTTTACAATATTAATAGGAGGTGATCACAGATGAAGAAGATCTGTAATCAGCAATAATCAAAGACCACACATACTTTAAGAAAAGCAAAAGGCATCAGACTTACAGACACTGTACTAAGTCATAGAATTTCAGTCTCAGAGGAAAAAGTCTTTTCAAAGGTCACACAGCTGGTTCCCACCATGCTTTCCATAACCCTACTTCTCATGACTCCCTGTGCATATCTTTTTAGGACATACGAGAGTGAGGGGATAAGCAAAATGTCCTCACAAAATCCAGGTGCTGCCAGAATTGGAGCGCTAAATAGGACATGATGGAGTTTCAGAAAATGAACTACATCTGGAGGAAGTCCTTTGGGACTTGCTGTCCTTGCTGTCCCTACCATGTCACAGGAAGTGGGAAGTCACTTCCACCGCCCCCACATATGGCCAGGCCTGCTTCTGGCCCTGCTCACTGAGGAGGGCTCAGCTGTGCTGTGCGTGTTTTCTCCATATCTGAATGCCCTCAGGTAAGGGTAGAGTAACTTTCCTCTGGCTTTCTCAGAGTTAGGCATCATCTGTCATGCCGTATGTCTTTTTAAATTTTTCTTGGCTTGAACGCTTCCATTTTGTTATCACAAGTAGGATTGCCGGCAGTTCCGGCTGTGAGCTCTTTGAGTTCTCAGGTGTGTGTTTGAGGAGACGAAGACCTGTGCCAGGAATACAAGCTGATGCCAGTGCCAAATACAAATTCTCCTCTATTAGATTCTGGAGAAATTCTGGAAGTGACTGCTAGAGTAACACAGAGCAGTAACATGGTGTTCTTTTCCTGAGAAGAGACTCACAGAATCCAAACTATTCTCAGAGAATAGTGCCTAGTCTGAGCCTAAATTTTTCTGCATGTAGAATTTTGTGATTACAATTCCTTTCTTAACCTGGTCATCCCCTTTTGTACTGGGTGCTGTGGTAGTTGACCAGATGCCCAACTTCAGGACTGAAGCATTAATGTCCCCAGGGGTTGGGAGGATTATGGTGGTTAGTTTTCAACCAAGTCTTTTTCTGAGGCCTGCCTTTGGCTAAGGAAAGCTGCTTTGTCCAAGATTATACCTGCTTCCTAGGAGGCAGCTGTATTTTTTTACTTTCTAGACCTGGGGTGTCCTACCTTTCTTTTTCTTTTCTTTTATTTTCACTAGAGGAATAAGAGTTGTCTCAGGCCACACATTAAATATACAAACACTAATGAAAGTGGATTAACAAACAAATCATACTGTTCATGTTATCTGACACCACAGATAAGCAAAAAAGTCCTCAAAAAATTAGCCTGCAGGCGGCAACTGTGGCTCAAATGAGTAGGGGGCTGACCCCATATGCCAGAGGTGGCGGGTTCAAACCCAGCCCTGGCCAAAAATAAATAAATAAATAAAAATAAACTGCAAAAACAACAAGAACAACAACATAAAAAAAAAATCAGCATGCAGCCACAAGTTGAACATCCCTGTGAGTAACAGCAAAATATTCAGGCTTGGTCCCTTTGTCCTAATTTGAAGTATCTCTTTAGGGCCTATCTCAGATCCCCCTGGAATCAGTTTAGTCCTCTCTTGGTAACTGCCCCTTCTGCCTAACCCTACAGCCTTCCTTCCCCTCCCCCAGCCAGTGCTCCAGAACAGTCCTCAATGTATGCCAATCTCTTTCTCAAAGCAGGCTTCCCAAAGAACCTGACTGACAGGTGACACCCATCACTCCAAACTCTCCTAAAATGCTAAGACATGTCCTGCATCTTAATTGCAAAATATTTTCTCATCCATTGTTTCATGGGTGCCCTATCATGATGCGGGTGTCTGAGAGGACTGATTTTTTATGAGTCTGTGCCTTCTGGTTCCTTACCCAACTCATTAGCTATCCAAATGCTAGCATACCTTACTTTCCCAAGTGAAAACCACTCCCTCTCTTGCAACCTCTACCATCCTAACCTGTACCATCACCAGCGCCTTCGTTTTCATGCATTGCTTTGCTCCAAGGAGAGCTTAATATGTTGCTCTGGATGGTGTCTTCCTTGCCCTTCCCCAACTGCACTTCATTAATAATGGCAATAAGAGTGGAAAATATTTAACTGCTTACTTGGATGTGGTAAGTGGAGCTTTGGAAGGCAGACCGAATTATCAGTACTTGGTACCTGAGACAGGAAATACATTGTGGGGCAGGAACAATATCATCACCATTGCAGTGCCGCTCATCAAGTGAGTTTAAGAGAAGCAGTTCCAGTTCTCTGCTCATCTGTGCCAGGACTTACATGCATGAGTCCCCAACCCCCAGAGATCTAGGGAGGGAGAAAGATGCCTATAATGGACCTATAAATTAGTGACGAGTGGAAAATGGAAGCTGGAGCACAGAGTTCTTTTGCATCATCCCCATGGATGATATCCTCCTTTAAAGAACAAGGGAACCAGGTATAGGTCTAAATGGTATATCATTTCCTTTCTTTTGAATTTCCTTATATGAAAGATACCATTAGGGTTCCAAAGTGACAACTAGGATGCTTCAATAGGTTGCTGAAGGTCACCTAGCAAAGAGAAATATACACGGACCAGCACCTAACCATGCCTGGGCTTGCCTCCCTGCCGGGCAGTGTGGTAGACAACCTGGACTTCAGAGAGTGCAGGGAGCTATGTCCCTCAAAAGGTGGGTGAAAGAAATTTTGCTTTTAATTTAAACAGAATTTTGATAAAAATTTTTCCCACTGGCTTTCAAGGGATAACTTCTGAGGCTATTTTATGCTTCTTTTCTGCTCCATTTCCCTCTCTCAATGTCCAGTGTTTTATTCGTTTGTCAGAGCAATGATCAGAAAAATGTGGGTAATTATGTTAATGGAAAAAATACATAAAAATAATAATTATAGGTATTTTTATTTGATATTAAAATTAATTAAATTTACTTTGTACAGGCAAGAAATTCAAGTAGGTCAAAAAATCAAAAGATACAAATAGAAGCATGGTTAATTTTGTCTGTGGAAACTCGTGCCAAGCTGTACTCTTCTCCCCCAAAATTTGTGATCTGAGGTTATCTGGCAGCCTTCCACAGATATGACAGATAAATTTAAGCATGTTATTTAAAAATATGTGTAAATACAAATATATTCTTTACTGTACCTTATTACACAGAAGTGTCTGAGTACAGTTTACACATATTCCATACTTCCCTTTCTTTAAATAACAAAGTATCAGTCTCTTCAATACAGAAATACAATCTTACTCCCTTTTTACTCCTCCATAGTATTTCCTTGTACAGACCTACCAAAATTATTTTTTTTTAACTTGTCTCCTACTTATATGTATTAAGGTCGTTACAACCTTTTGCTATTAGAAATAATCTGCTATTAAGTACTTTTAAACAAACATCTAATAATCCTACTAATGGAATTACTGCATTAAACAGGAGGTATAGCTATAATTTTGATACCTATGGCTGAACTTCTCTCCATAAAAGTTATAACAATTTACAGTACTCCAGGCAATATATGAGAAGAAGTTTTAGAGAGGTTTTCTGTTTTTTTTTTTTTTTAATCATTACCAATCTAATAGATTAAGCATAGTAACTCAAAGCTCTTTTAGTTTGTATTTCTCAATTTTGACTCATGTTTATCAACATTTCATAATTTAAGGCCATTTTTATTCATTTTCTAATAATGTATATTTTTTCTTCTTTCCTACTGATCTGTTACTTCTTAGCTTTTTGGGGTTTCAGGAGTGTGAACTGCAAATATTTTTCTAGTCTATGCTTTTACTTATGGCACTTTTTGTTATAATACATTCCCCCCCACTTATTTTCATATCTTCAAATATATTGGTCTTATTGAGTTTGGGATTTTATCCCAAGTTAGAATAAAAGAGCTCTCACTATGTAGTTTAAAAGAATTCATTCATGCTTTCGTCTCATGTCCTTTCCTTGAAATAGTTGTAAGTGCCTTTCTAAAGGAACTGTCTCATTCATAAGTATTCTCATCCATTTGCTAATTGTTTCAAAGAATCTGCATGTACTGGATTTAGGCCAAACACCTCCTCAAAGATATTTTTTAAGCCCAATGAAAACACATTTACAGAGATAAAAGGTTAAGTGATTTTAAGATGAAAGGTTATATGGCTGGTAAGTCATAGAACAAAAGTTTATAAGATCCTTAAACAAAAGAGAACACCTCTGGTTGGGCGGCCAATTCCCAAAACATCCCAAGTGAAGAATGCACCATTAAACTCGAAGCAGGAAGAAAAATACAAGACTGTCTGACTTTACTACGGTTGGCAGGAATTTGGAATTAGTTGCTGCGGAGAGGTGGCATAAACTGAAAATTTGAGAGATAAAATGTTTCAAAAATGTAAAATTCATGTGCAGCTGATCTGTTTTTGAGTTGCTTCGTTCAGCCAATCTGATGTCTGGGAAAACAAAACAAAACAAAATCAACCTTTCTTGATGCCCTTCTTTCACTCAATGCTACCAAGGGAGAGTAACTGTGGGATCAAACAGGAAAGATATTAAATTTCTTTACTGGTAAAAGAACCACAACCTGTCAGCCCTGTAATTCCTCAAAATCGGAAGTTGGGTTTTTTTCTTTCTTTTCCATGAAAGTGTAAAAAGCATTAGAACGCATTTGCTGTGGGTTTTATTAACTGTGCAGGTAATAACTAATCTCCAGTGTTTATTGAGGGCTTATGATATGCCGAGTTCCATGCAAAATGCTCCCCATGCTTCATGCGCAGTCACAGAAAGTCTTCACAGCAATCAATAAAATAACTGCATCCCATTTCAAAGATAAGGGACTTACACATAAAAACCCTAAGTGAACTTGACTGGAAATCATATATACGATACACAAACTCAAGCCGTTCAGGAAACAAATCCTGGGATTTTCATCATTGCACAATTCAAATTTGCTATTAACAACCCGTGTGAATTTAGCAAAGTGACAGACCACCCCAAAGCAGTATTTATTCATTTCATTCCACCAGCTTTTTCTGGTGGTTGTGAAAATCTAATGAAATGCTTATTAAGTGTGATAACATAATAGGAACAAAAAAGAAAAAAAGTCAGCACAAATAATAAGGTGTTATTACAATCAACTCGTAGCAATGGGGATGATGGCTTATGTTTGAAAACTCAAGTTAAGACTTAACAGGGGAAGATATGCCAGAACTAAATTCTCCAAATACTATTCACCTGTTTTTATCTGTCACTTCTTGGTAAACCTATAATTTAGGCCAAGTCTTCTTTAAAATCCCTCTTATTCCCTCATCTAGAAGTGGGCCTGGGATTAAGAATCTGTTTTCTGCTCTTTTTTCTCTTCCTTCCCCTACGTGTCTCGTGTCTCTCTGTCTCTCTCTCTTTCTCTCTCTCCCCCTCCCTTCTCTCCCTGCTCTCTTTCTCCTCTCTTCCCCCGTTTCTCTCTCTCTCTCTCCCCTCCTCCTTAATGCTGCTCTGCAGCTTCCCCGCTAATAAAGACCTTTCGTACAAAAAAAAAAAAAGAATCTGTTTTCTTCTTTTTCAATATTTTTAATTTATTACAGAAGGTGGCCACAAATTTCTTGGGCAATTTTAAATTGCACACAAACTTTATGGTCATGCTGCATAATAAAGAATTTGACATTTGTTCCTGGATTCTGGGAGGGACACTCCACATCCTTGGAGTCTCTTGAGCGGTAAGAACATCATTGTCATTCATGAGGACATGATGGATGCTTGGAAAGCATCTTCTGCACTGACTCTGAGTAGTATCTCAGGTGCCCTATTGTCACACACTTACGGCAGCATCAAGATGCTTGAGCTCAAGCTAAACTCATCCTCCCACCAGCTTCCACAATGGAGAGGGAGACAAGAGAGGAATGTGGGCCTTACATCCACGTCTCTTTCCATGTCCTCAGATGAATTTAAAAAAATAACATTTGAAGAAGAATATCTCCATCTATGCAAAAATTATCATTTTTTTTAATTTGGCATTTTTATTGAGTTGGAAAAAGTCCATTAGACAGACAAATGGCATTTGGGGTTTTGTCTGCCATACTAGGAAAATGGACAGCGAGGCTTCAGCCCCTCAGCAGCCATATATCATGGACGTGCCAAACACGGAAGTGTTTTTGTGTTGTTATTTCATCTCCTTCCCTGTAAATTCAAGTGTCTGGGTAGTTCCAGGATAGTTTCTCATCAAAAGGTTGGAGAAAGTTTATCAACACTACTGTGATTTGAAAGCCAAATCACAGAAACTCCATTGCAATGAGACCATTTACAGTTTACACCTATGACAGAGTCTGAGGTTAAGAGAATGAGTGGGAGCCTTTAACTGGTCCACAAAAATCAAGCTTGACCATTTTCATCAATTCAAGCAGAGATCTATACCAGGTTTTAAGTTCTAGATTCTGTAAGTCAGAGTTATGGCTGCCAACCTCAGCTATCATTCTGAATTGCCCATTGAGGAGTATCTTAAGTGAATAATTATTTTTAAACATAAAACAATGTGTTATCTTCATAACAGAAATGACCTTCGCAAACTTCAAATCAGAAATTCTTATAAAAAATATTTGTTCCTATGTTATTTTCTATTCTGACACCCCTCCAAATATTCATTTGCAGATATTATTTTTGGGAGGTATAGTTAAAAGAGTGTATAACTCTAAAAGAAATCTAAGCTCAGTATCCTTGGCACCCTGACCCTCTTTATATTCCTCAAACAAACCAAACTATTTTCTAATGCTTAGATTTTATTTGCTACTCTCTCTGCCTAGAACTCTTCCTTTCTATATATTTTTAAAATTTATTTTTAAACACAGACAGAGTCTTGCTCTCACATCCAAGCTGGTGTGCAGTGGTACAGTCATACCTCATGCAGCCTCAAACTTCTGGGGAAAAGTGATCCTCCTGCCACAGCCTCCCCTGTAGCTGGGATTGTGAGTGTGAGTTACCATGCCCCACAAGTTTTCTATATTCTTTCCACCTCTTAATTGGATTGGCCTTGGATCTCAGCTTGTCACCTCTTTGTATGGCCATCCTAGTCTAAGAGACCCAATTTTCTCTCTTAGTGTGTTACTCTCTACTATGTTACCCAATTTTATTTATAGCAATTACTTTGATATTTCAAAAACAGAATTCTCCTATATGAAAAGATAATAGAACTTTAAGCAGAATTTTTACTAGACACACTGACTTTTCATTATATGAAACACAAATATGTTAAGATTTGTGGATTCTACCCCACTCCCCCCAAATAACTCAATACATGGCAGCAATTTCTTCTGAGCTCTGGTGATTCATTTTCCGTGCTATGCCTTCCATCTGCATGTGTTAGTGTCACTGCATTGCTGCATGTCTGAGAAATTCTCCTGTGGATAAATTTTCCACTACTGACAAGATTCAAAAGAGAGCCATGTTTGTGGAATAGCATGCATTGTGTCAGAATTCCCCTCCCAGGCTGGCCCTCATAAACTTATTACATTAAGATCAAAATGATTGACCAAATGTTCCTGTTCCTGAAGTATTTGCATTTTAAAAAAGCCTAAAACTGAGAGACAATGTTTCTATTTGTTGAAATGCAGATATGGAGAAATATGCAGTGAAATATAAATTTAAAAAATACGAGGAAATATAAAAGTGCCATATGAGTATGGCTAGAATCATTTCCCACAGACAGTGACAAGAGGTGCCACTGGATTTGATTTCTAAAATTCTAAAACCATTTGCAAGGGACTCTGGGGAATCAATTGGTTCCTAAATTCTGTCTTGGTTTTCATATTTGGCAGGGCCTCAGGTTCATTCAAATCTCAGGAGTCAATACAGAAACTCCAGTGCAATGGCCTAATTTGGGACCAATTCTGTCATCAGGTTGGGCACAGGCTGACTCCCAGTAGGGGTCACAGCTGGCCTAGAAGAGTTAATTATCCTCAGGATGTAACCACAAAGCCCTAAGCCTGTCAATCAGGCCTTCCCTCTTGCTTGCCTGGAACTGTGGATTATCAAGAGAGGAAAAGAGGAGCCCCTATCGTCAGTAGGATGAGACACATTTTTTCTTTAGAGTAATGAGAAACTAAACTAGAAAATATAAGGTGCAAACAATTCTATTATTCGTTCAAATCAAGAAATCTTTGCTGAATTCTTACTCTGCACCAGAGAACATGGTAAAAATATGACAAAGTAGGCGTTATCAAGATGGACCGAATTTCTGCTTCCATAAATGTTACATTCCAGTGACAGGAAATAGATACCAAAATAGAAAAGTAAACCTAACAAGAATATATCAAGTTAATCACAATGAATACAATTAAATAGTTCAATGCAGTAGAGAACAACATTATAAAAGAGAAATCAGATTGCTTGGTCTGGAACAGTCATGCAAGAGAGTAACTTTTAAGCTGAGATTCAAAGTCATCCCTATTATGATATAGAAAAGAGAATTTCAGACAAAGAATATCACATAGAAATTAATGAGATAGAAATAACTCTCGTTTACTTGAAGAATTAAAAAAATAAGAAGGATGTCCATTTCTAAAAAGAATATAATAGATATACTTTTCACCTTTGTTCCTTCCACTAACTAAAAACTCTGGAAATTTTAATATAATAAACAAGGATTACTCTAATATGTGAAGAGAATAAAAAGTAGACTGCCTAAGACCTCAGTTCTTAAATAACAAGAAAATGATGAGTTCCCTGGCTTTTCTTTTTATTTGTTAAACATTCAATGTTTATTTAAGAAGAATGAGGACCCTGCTGCTTTTGGATTGAATTTTAGTTTTATTTGGTTTACAGTGTTGTTCAAATCTGATTTTTTCCTTACTGATTTTCTGTCTTGATGGTCTGTTCCTTAATGAAAGTGAGGTATTAAAGTCCTCTGTTACTATTGTATTTCAGTCTATTTTGCCTTTGGTTCTGTTAATATTTGCTTTGATGTGCTAACAAGTACATCAATGTTCAGTGTATATATATTTACATTAGTTATCACCCCTTTATGAGTTGATGCCTTTATTATTGTATAATATCTTCTTATGGAAGCTTTTACTTAATTTCTGTTTTGTCTCATTGCAGAATAGCCATCCTTGCTTTCTTTTGCTTATATTTGGCATGGAGTACCTTTTTCTATTTCTTCACTTGCAGCCTGTGTGTGTACTGAAAATAAAGTGAATCATTTGTAGGTAGCAGATAGTTGGATCTTGTCAGTCAATCTGACTTTTCATTGGAGAATTTGACATATTTATATTTGAAGTAAGTATTGATAGATTGGGATTTACTACTGCCATTTTGTTAATTGTTTTCTATTTTACATTTCTTTTTCTTTCTTGTCTTCCTTTTTAATTACTATTTTTTAATTGCATGCTAGGATTTATTTACCTTTCTCTTTTGTGAAATTGCACACATTGCTCTTTTGATCACTCAACCTACATAAAACTTTCATAATTAGAGTAGACTATTCTGGTAACAACTTAAATTCAATTACAGACACAAATTCTATACTTTTAGTTCCTTCTCATCCCACATTTTATGTTATTTATATCATTTAATTTTTAAGTATTGTGTATCAATTAACAAATTATAGTAACTATAGTTAGTTTCATATATTTGCTTTTTAACTCTTATACTAGAGTTAAAAATTATTTACTTCTTCATCTTAGTATAGGAATATTCTAATATCTTCACAATGAGTTTTATATTTTCATATTCTTGTGTTATTGCTTAGAATCCTTTCATTTCCACATGAAAAACTCCCTTTGTTATTTCTTATAAGGTATTTCTGGTGACAATAAACTTCCTCAGCTTTTGTTTGGGAAAGTTGTGAAACCCTCTATTTCTGAAGAACAGGTTTTTTTGTTATAGCAATATTGGTGGCAGGTTTTTATTTTTTCTTTTAACATTTTAATTATATCATACCATTTTCTCCTGGCCTGTAAGATTTCTATTAAGAAATTTACTTATAATTTAGGGGGAGTTGCCTTATATGTGTTACTTTTCCTTTCTGTTAATTTTTTCAAAATTTTCTTTGACTTTCAACAATTTGATTAAAATTTCTCTTAGTAACTACCTCTTTGTGTTCAGTATTCTTGGTATTAATTGTTTAGTTTCTGGCCATGTCTATTTGGGGAAGGAGGAAGCACAAAGACAACATGAGAGGTTTTAAGAGGGCTTGTCTAGAAGAGACACATATCATTTTTACACATATTTCAGTGGCTAGAACTGGAACCATCTGAAGCTAGTTAATTGCAAGAAAAGTTGGGACATACAATATGGAGTTTGGGACCTAGATGAAGAAGAAATTGGTTTTGTCAATTCCTAAACTTATCTCTATTCTACTGGTGTCTGAATACTATTTGTATCTCATCTTCTTCCTTCAACTCTCAGAATTGACTATTCCTTCTTCAGAGATCAGCAATGGGACAAAATATGCAAACTTGGCTATCTCTGCTGTAGCATCAGTAAGAAAGGAAGGCTCTTGTGGCAGCATGTGACCCATCTTCTCATTCTCTTGATGTTGTCTTTTACAAGGGAAAAGTTTTCAATTTATTGAAGTCCATCTATCAATTATTTCTTTCATGGATCATGCCTTTGGAATTGTATTTAAAAAGTCATTGGCATATCCAAGGTCATATATTTTTAGGCAGCAATGCTTGGATTGTAAGGTGCCTATATTCTGTTATTTTATATTTTATTCTATGCTTTTTCAGTTAACACAATGCTATTTGTGAGCAATTAAGTTGAATTCACAGTAATAAATCATGATCCAGAATTTGAAAATCACTGTGGTGATGACTCATTTCTTCATAACTTTGTGATGACAGTTGTATGAGAAACCACTTTAGCTAAACAATGGATGGATAAGGAGGAGCACATCACTCTAATGCAGCAGTTCTCAACCTGTGGGTCGTGACCAATGAAAATGTATCCTGTATATAAGATATTTACATTATGGTACATAATAGTAGCAAAATTACAGTTATGAAGTAGCAACAAAAATAATTTTATGGTTGAGAGTCACCACAACATGAGGAACTGTATTAAAGGGTCAGCATTAGGAAGGTTGATAACTATTGGTCTAACATCACATTTTTCTTCTGTTTCCATTTAGGTAAATCTTTGATATGTACAATTATCTGTTTACTTCATATTTCTGGTACACATACAAAAACTGAGACATTTCCAAAGACTTACCAAAGAGATTTAAGGGCAAGGTGGTACCTCAGTGACTCCTGAAATTGTATTCTAGCAGAAGAATCTATGGTTTCCACATCTGGTTTATTTGGGACCCACTCTTTTTCTGTTTTCTGTCCTTTTGATGAAGAAGAATTAAACTCCACAAAGGGACACATTTCATTTCAACCAGATAGGTCTTTGCTGTGGAATTTTTCTACATGTTTGATAAAGCCATTTGCAAAATTATTTCTGGTTGAAACCATTGAGCTTGAAATATGGGCAAATTCTAATTCAAATATAAGCTACATTCTCATAGAACTGTTAGAGATCAAGCATGAAACCCAACAATAGCATGTTCTGCTAAAGAGAACAGGGTGCTTATTGCACTATTGCTTGTGACTTTTCTGAATGGCTAATATCCAGAGAGTTATTGTATCAGTTGGGCTTTCTTCCATGATTTGGGGTACAACAGGGAAAGATGAGAGAAAATACTGTTGGAAAAAGTTAATGGCAAGTACCATGCTTACTTATTGCTTTCTGCAGCCTTTGAGAGTTGATGCTTTTTGTCATTAAATATTTTCACAGGTAGTTTTCCATTTTCCTCGAATTACTGAAATATACTAAGCATATCTCTCCAAGGACCTGGAGCCATGGTGTAATAGGCTCCTGCTAATAACTTGAAACTGTACAGCAATCTAGTTTTAAAATACAACACAAATCTTTATCTAAAAGCAGTAACACCTCACTCTTGTGTTCACAAAGTATGTTTTCACATTTCCTCTTGCAGGGCATAGGAAGGGGGGAAAGCTACAAGAGAAATGATGCATTCTGGGCAAGGAGCCAATTTAAAAAGTCTGTTCTTTCCAGTTTGCTGTCACTTGTAGTGGTTAAACAAAACACGGAGGAGAAAAAGAGAAATTGGCTTCAGTGTAAATGTCAACATTCTGATTAAAGCAAACACAAAGCATTCAGAACTCTTGACAAAAAAAATTAAATTGAATTATGAAGGGTATGCAAATGGAGCCCTTCCTCTGTATGATCACCAGGACCTATGCATTTTGTATTTTCTGTCTGTGCTAGAGAAATCTGTGTCATAGAACAAGGTGTTCAGGAACAGGGAAGGGAAGGTGAACAACACATTTCCAACTAATGACAGCTGGAACCTACCAAAACATTGGTTCAGAAATAGCCTAACACTTTGCAAATACTGGGGAAGGTTAAACAACTGATGGTAAGGCCTAATGCTTTTAGTCTATTGTCTAAGCAAGGTCCTCCCCCAGGACACAGACCCCAAAAGTATTTATTTAAAGGTTTCAAAAGCTGTCATTTGTCAGAGGAGAGAACATTAAGAAACCACATATTAAAATGCAGATATGTAAATGATACAGTGTCAGTTTCTCTCTCTCTCTCTTTTAACACAGATCTTAGAAACTGAATTGTTTGAAATGCAGTTTGAAAGGGCTCTCAGCATGCATCCATGGTATGAAATTTTAAAGGTAGCATAATACATTCCATTTCTATAATTAAAATTAATGGGAAAATGAAAAATAAATGGTGTGCATTGTTACTCCTTCCTAAGGGGAGAATACATTTTCTGTCTTGGATGAACATGTATAGAAGCTATTGTGTGTGTGTGTATACACTGAATGTGAGAAAAACCTTTCATTGCTTTTATTCTTCATTCTCCATGCTTCCCAGTACCATTGTGTTTGGAACCATACCATTGGTCTCCAATTTTACAACTGTTTTCTGATTTATCATTGCTCCTTTCTCTGTCCTCTAAGGACTATTCTAAAAATGCTTCTGGAGCCAGAATGTGCTCCAAGCCTATCATTTATGATGCAAAAATCTGAAATGGCTACCCAATGCCTACCAGCTAAGTCCAAAGCCTGGCCTGACACCAAAGACTTCTCAACTTCCCTCAATGTCACTTTGTATTCATTTCACAAATACTTCCTGGATGTCTACTTAATGCAAATCATTTCATCTTTTCTTCACTTTGTTGCCCATACAGTTTTTTTACTTTGTTTCATTTATTCCTCTCCTGACATTCTCTGTGCTTTTTCATTTCAGCAACTTATTTTGGCTCTGCCCTTTCCTTGAGAGGACCTTCCCACAGCTCTACCTATCAGACTACTTCACTTTCCAGGCTATATTCAAAAATGCCCCTTTCTTGAAACTTTCTCTCATTACCAACCTTGAAAATGACCTCTTCTTCCCTAGAACTTTTAGAGCTTTCCATTTGTACCCTTAGGAACTTATTAATACTATTTTGGATTAGTTATATGTGTATATGCTGCATCTGACTTTAAAGAATCCTAAAAGTTAAATTGTTATTTTATACATCTTCTTGTCCTGCACAAAACTAGCACATTGTGAGGGCTGAGTACCCATTCAGGTAATGTACATTGCCTACTAAAGTTCCACCTCCCTTGTCCATAAAAGGAGGGTTGATGATTATATCTTTTTCTCGGGGCATGGTGAAAAGTAAAGGAGATAATGTTTGTAAAACAGTAGAGCTATGAGTAGTGGCCATAAGGTAAAGTATTTCAATTTTTATTATCAAGAATACAACCAGATAAAACAATACATGACTGCAGATGGTAGTGTGTGGAAATATACACAAAAGTAGGAACATCAATTATTTGCCAGACACTTTATATAGACTGATAGAATTCTCACTCTAGTCTTCTAAAGTAAGTATTGGAATCTTGCCTAGACTTCACAGGCTAAATACAAGTAACTGGTCTGATTCCAAAGTCTGTGCTTTTCCTCAAACCTTGGACTTTTCTTAATAACAAGGGAGTGTTACCAAACTTCAGACAAAAACAAACATTCCCCAGCTCCACTATGGGCCCATCTCCCATCTCTTTATTGTGTTAAATTAACTTCACCTCAGAGGCCCAGACATGTTTGTTTTGAATCCAATCTATGCCCTCTCTTATTGTATCATTTATTTTTCAGGTAAATAGATGCCTAGAATTTCCCTAGATTATATTCTAATGCATTAATTAATCTTTTTATTTAATCATTCTTGAGGCTGTCTATTAAAAATGCAGATTCCTGGTCCCATGTAATAAATGTCCCAGGTGACTTTGATGAGACCTATCTACAGACCACATTTTGAGAAATGATACTGTGATATAGCTAGGTTCAAATGTATTTAGGGTAAACTCTGCCCCAATCGTATAGGAACAACAAAATTTATATGACATGGAGTGAGACTCCTAATCTTTTATAGCAGAGAGACTGGAGTTAATAAAATATTATTCCCTTTTTTAGAAAAGTGAGACCAGGAGAGAGTTAAATTGGCATTGACCAACATAAGGAATAAAAGCTAAAAGTAATTCTCATGATTGTTTTAATGAAATTCTCTTTCATTCATTCATTCAATACTGTCTTCTTAAGCCTTCATATTATAGTGTCATTCACTGAAAAGAGAGGCCATAAGTAGCCTAATCTTTCTGGGAGTTTAGAATACAGATGTGGAAACTATATTATCTTATAAACAAAAACTATTATGCCTGAGTAAGAATTCCAAGGAGATTATCACACACAGATGTATTTTGAATAGGTGAACAAAACACACACACACACACACACACACACACACAGCTTTTTAAGTGCAATATGGGAGCTTGTGTGAAGCAAAGCAAAGCAGGTGTTTTCAGAGCAGGTGAGAGTTTAACCTCATCATACCACACAGTCTTTCTGAGGGGGATTGGACAATTGTTAGATGCTTTCCCAGGCTATTTCCTGTATATTTTCTCATGTGTGTGTTCAGATTTACGAATGATGGCTTTTTTTGTTGTTGTTTTCATGTGGAGAAAAATACATGTTCCCTCCTTCAATGTAAACATTCTGGAAGGCTTTGCGATTGTTCAGATTTCTTTAAAGACCTTGGTGCCACTTACGATTGCTTTTTAGACTGCAGGGAACATAATGAAACTGAAGTCTCTCATGGAGCTTTTATTCCTCTTCTTTCAGACTTAACAGAAAGCGGTAGGGAATAGTTGGGACACCTATGTGGGCACTGTTTCAGAAGCTACTTTGGTTTTATTCTCAAGAAAAAATGACATTGGATTAATTTTTCTTTTCTTTCTTTTTGTTTCCTTTACTTTTTTTGTAAACAGCTATTTTTCTCAGAAGAGACTCTGATATTTGACATTTATCTCCTCCATTCGCTTCTCTTTTCCTCCTCCTTTGTCAGCCCTTTCTTCCTCTGGACAGGACAAAGGCTGGAGATTGAACAGGGCCTTCTCCCAGTAAAGCTTTTGGCAATGGCTTTATAACTTTGATCGTGGCCCACAGTATGAAATACATTTTACATTGATATCTCGCATGTAAACACAGAGTAACACACAAACAGTCAACTCTCGGACAAAGGTTTGCACCCCTACTGGATTATTTATGTATCTTTTTTCCTTTAGCTATCTCCCACTTTAAAAATATGACGTGAATAATATATACTAATATTAGACCTTTAGCAGTTGAACTAAATTTTTACATAGAATCACACTGCATATGTATTTCACCAGAAAAAGAAGCACTTCTCTTGATTTTGTAAACTTCTTTTCCTCAACTTACAATGCAGCACTTTTACCTCTGATTTCTCAAAAACTCTATGCAGCCAGGACCAAAACAACAACAAAACCCAAACAAGCCAGAGACTTTTTAAAGCCATAGCCTCTGATATTCTCTGATATTTTCTTTTTTTTTTTTTTTTATTGTTGTGGAATTACTCAGGGTACAAAGAACCAGTTTCTTTTTCTTTTTATTGTGGAATTATTCAGGGTACAAAGAACCATGCACTGCTTGCATTTGTTAGGTAAAGTCCCTCTTACAATTGTCTCCCACCCCCAAGAGGTGTCTCTCATTTCCTCTCTCCAGTTAAAAAAGACTAAACTAACTCCCATCATTAGTGCTTCGTAACAGGCAAACTGTAAACACCATTCTGTGGTGTAGAAGTGGAGATTCTAGTGGCCACCAACAATACATTCTGAGAAGGATTCTGAGGCTTCTCTCAAGCTCCAGTGAAAAGCACACAGAGGTGATTACTCAGGTCTACAAGGAAGTTAACTGTTGGAATTTTGGAAAGGAATGGCATCCTTTGGCTATCAGATAGCTGCGAAAGCCTCTGAAAATTCAGCATTTGCCTCACAACATAAACCACTCAAAGCTGTATTAGGACTTTTCAGGGTTCCAAGATACCCTTTCTGCTTAGGTATCAAATGTTTTTTTCTTTTTTGGTGGGATCACACATACGGTGCATCTTAGAAGGATACAGGTGAAACTTACTAAATGCAGAATATAAATGTCTGAACACAATAACTAAGAAAATGCCATGAAGGCTATATTAACCCATTTGATGAAAATATTTCAAATTGTATATAAACCCAGCACATTGTACCCCATGATTGCATTAATGTACACAGCTATGGTTTAATAAAAGAAAGAAAGAAAAAGGTTAATTTTGTGACTGTGTTTGTATAAAGACAGTTATAATCCAAGCTGGATATATAATTGAATATTATTGTTCATTATGACTATATTTGATTTTTTTCTTTTGAAACATTGAAACATTTTCATGAACTCCAAATGTATGAATAGTGTCTGGTCACTGTGTCTGTTGGGGGGTATTTATTTTGCCTCCAGTCTCTTAGAGTGCAAAGGGTACTTTGTGATTCAAAGATGAAGCAGCTGGCCTATTTCTCCTATGAGTAGAAAACCTATTCTAACTAATTTCTAAAATTATGAAGATTAGCTTGTATGGCTACATTCACTTCTTTTACTTAATAGTATAAAACTTGTAGTAGGCTATTTTTAGAATTAACACAGTGGCTGTGGTAGCAGAACTCTGTAGGACTTGGGTGGGGATTAAATTATGTCTAGGGTTGGGACTAAGCCTTGAAAACCTCACAAAAAGTTAGACTAGAGGAGGAAAGAAGTGGTTTAGAGAAGGGATTCAGGAAGTTTTATAGACAGAATGTTCTCTGTTTTTAAAATGTCCAGAATCACTCTTTAAACAAACAAAAAAATTATAGATATACACATTATATATAATATTTCTAGAAGTAATATATGTTTTTGATAACAATAGGCAAATAATGCACATAAATAAAAAGAAAGAGCAGCCATAGTTCTAATAATTTTACAGAACTTTAGTTATAGTTAATATTTTAACTATAATCTTTCAGAAACTTATGCATCATATGAATATATGAACTTAGAAAATTTTAACAACAAAAACAGCTCCGTTATTGATACAGGTTACTCTAAAATACCTGCAATTTTATTGGAAAATATATTAGAGACAATTTCCATATCACTAAGTTTTTCATTTACGGTATCATTCTTAAATCATGCTAGAACAATTGTGTGTTTAATGAACCTCTTATACACATTCAGCTTTAACCAAGCTAGGTGCTAATACAAACAGTGCTGCCCTAAACCTACATAGCCTGTGACCAGAGCTTTATGTATCTGCACTTCCTAAGAATAAATTCATGGCAACAGAAGTTCTGAGTTAAATTGTTACATACTTTAGGTAATTGACCTTTTTAAAATCTTCTTTAATAAATTGTTTATTCATGTCCAGATCCTATTTTTCTATCATTTTTTCTCTTCATTAGAAAACATGCTTTATGTAATGAAAATGCTAATCCCATAAGTGTTGCACATAGTGAAAATATTTGTACTGTTTCACTTAACATTCTTTGAAGTCATTTTAGTTTTCTCCAAAGGTATTTTAGATTTGAGTAAAAACTATCATAAAAAGCATTTCCACATCTTAATCGTTTTCATTATTTTTGAGTTTAAAAAATAAATCTGTGTTTTAATTATGTGTGATCCATTATGGCATAAGAAATAAAATATGATCCTAACCTTCTGCATTTCTTGTTTGTTTTCCCATCTACATTCATTAGAAATTATATTACTTTTTTTGTTATTGTTTCTAAGTTACATACTAAATTCTACTAAGAAGCATGGCTGATTTATCTTTTTTTCATTGATCTATTTGTCTATTTCTGTACTGACTGCATACTGTTTTTAACTTTTAAAGCTATGAAAATTATTTGATCATCTAATAAGACAAACAACCCCTGATTATGCCTACATTTTTTAAAATGAACTACTCTATCATACGTTTATTTTAAATAAATATAGTTTAGTTTATTTAAAATTAAATATTTGAAGCAGCTATTGAAATTATGCTGAAGTTAAAGCTTAATTCAGAAGAATAAATGCTTTCCATGGTATTAGAGCTTTCAATCCAGGATTGTAGGACATTGCTCTTTTAATCCATCCATACATACATACACACGCACCCCCATACATACATACGCACATATATAGTACCTGCAAATTATATATATATGCACATATATGTATATATGTATGGTTTTGTGAAGATCCATAGATTTATACATATACACAAATACATGTACAGATATTAAAGATCTGTAAATACATATGTGTATAGATAAAATTTTATAGACTTTTTGGACTAATATATTGCTTTGACAAATCCTTTTACTCATAACATGATATTTTATATTTTGATTGCTATGGAAAATATTATTTTTGTCCTTAGGTGTTCTATTTGTCTATTGATAATCTATAAAAAAGCTTTAGAGTTCTCTATTTACTTTTTTAAAAATGAGGCTTAACTGTATTTCATTGTACACTCAAGATAACTTTTCTTTCAATTCACTAAGTTTTAAAGGCAGAAAAATCTTTTAACTTTTCAACAAAGATATTTTACTAAAAGACAGTTGCTAAACCTATGAGGGCTTTATCCTCCAGCTGTGACCACACCCAAAAGCCATATCCACAGCCAAGTGGCTGAACCCCCACTATGTGTGTGGTGCTAAGGATGGCAAAGTGGTAGCTCCACCAGGCAGTGTGAGGGGAACCTTTGTGAGGTTCAAACATATAAAAACCACTTTTAAACCCATTGTTTAAATTACTATACTAAGGCTGTGAATGGCCTGTAATCCTAACACTCTGGGAGGCTGAGGCAGATGGATTGCTTGAGCTCAGGAGTTCAAGATCAGCCTACGTAAGAGTGAGACCCAGTCTCTAAAGATATCAGGCATTGTGGCAAGTATCTGTAAGTCCCAGCTACTTGGGAGGCTAAGGCAAGAGGAGGTTGCTGTGAGCTGTGACGCCACAGCACTGTACTGAGGGTGACAAAGTGAGACTGTGTCTCCAAAAAACAAATAAATTACAATAGTAAAAAAAAATACATATATTTTATCACTTTCTTTATGTTATTTGATCTTTCTATTCTTACTATTAGATGAAATAGATTAGATCAATTAGATGAAATAGAATCTCTGTTTTGTTCTGAAATTTATTGGCCATGCCTCTAGAGTTGTGTAGTCAAAAAATGTGTAAATAATCACTTTGGAAAACAAATTTTTATCTTTTATTCCTAGTTTGTTCTAAAATTTCTTTCACTTTGGTCAGTTGGCTTTAATAACAAAAATAGATTTAGGTTTATGAAATGTACTTTTTATCTACAAAGTAAGTAATGTTTTTATCTCTCTTTGATCTACTGAATGGATGAATTATTAAATATATTTATTGCTTTTCTAAAGGATAGCCATCTTGCACACCTGGAATAAACTTTGCTTGAACGTGGTGTATCAATCTTTTGAGATGTTACAGAATTTTATTTCTATATTATGCTTAACATTTTTTCAGCTGTATTTGTGAGTGTGGCTATTCCATAATGTGAGTGGACATGCATGTTTTTCAATACATGCACACTCTTTATCAAATTTGGTATCAGGTTTATGTCATTACGCAAAATGACCTAAAATGTTCAGCATTTTTTCCATAATTGGAACAATTTAGACTGCGTGGAAATGTAACTGTCCTTTAAAGATTTGATAGAGCACCCCATGATCTCCTCACCCAGATTGTTTAGCATTCCCAGTCTCTCCAGGATTAATACAAACTACTTTCTCTGTGTAATCCACTAAGTTTTTATCAAGCCTCTACCTTGATGAATCCAATGAGGAAACATAGAAAGCAGAGTAGGTCTACATTAAAAGATGCACCACAATACCCAGCAATTCATTGGAATTCAACAGAATAAGCAAATAATCTTGACTTCCTTGGCTGGGAAAGCTGGTTGTTGCTGTTTTTGTTTGTTTTCTTTTGTTTAGTTTTGTTTTTCTCTGAATGAAGAGGGATTTGAATTGAATCTCAGGATAGCCTCAGCTGAGAAGTACTGAGAGCACTTTAGGTGTAAATATGTACTACTGTTTGGGATATTGACATGTGTGCTGGGGGCAGTTGAGGGCATTCTAGCAGGAACTAGAAGGATACATTAGGGATATAATATTAGAAAGAAAATGTGGTATCAGATGCCCAGGGAACCAGTAATACAACCCAACTCTTCCATCTCTAACAACCTAAATATTTCTGTCCATAGTTGCTTTAATGAAAGCCTCCAGCTCACTGACATCTAATGTCAAAAGTCAAATAGATAACCCACAACCTCCCTTACAATTTTTTCGACCCTGTGAATGTCTGAATTTCTACAACCCTGTAGTGTTCCCAGGCCTCTGGAGTTGAGCACACTTAGACCCAGTTAAAGAAGTGATTTTTAGTTTATCCTATCTATTCCATTTCATCCCTCAGTTATGAATTTCCAACTCTCTGTATGTCAACAACAACAACAATAGTGGTTTGTATAAGTCACATAGGAGAAAGGCACATCTGTATCTTATGATTCTATTTACAAAGGGAATTATATAGAAGTTGTCTGCTTACTAGGAAAAAATCACCTAAGTTGAGACAGTGAATGTACCATTAAGTCATTTTTCCATCCCTTGGAACCTGGCAGGGAATTGTTCCCCATGGTCCATTTTCTTGCTTCTCTTGCAGCCAGGTTTTAAACATCTTAAGCTATAGCACTCCTCTCCCCTCCCCTGAGGAGTGACTATACTGCCTCATAAATCTCTTTGGTCAGAATTCTTTCTAACATACCTCTAGGTCCCTCATGATGGATTTTTTCTGCCCCTGAGAGGCCCCATAGTTTTTTCATGTGCTAAAAGAAAGTAAGCAGGAATCAGTTTTGTGCAAATATTAGAGACTGAGTCTATTGTCATCCTTTATTTACTTTCTTAACTGCAATTTGAAAACATTAAATCTTAAGGGAGGCACCACTGACATTATCACATGAATTTCTGCATGTCAGTTAGTTCAGCATTTCTGGTAAGTTCCCTGACAGCAGAAAACTTGCACATTTTGTTGAAAATTCATAACTGAGGGATGAAATGGACTAGATAGGATAAATTAAAAATCGCTTCTTTACCTGGGTCTAAGTGTGCTCAATTCCAGAGGCCCGGGGACACTATAAGGTTGTAGAAAATCAGAAGTTCATAGGGTCAAAAAAATTGGAAAGAGCGGTGCGTTATCTATTTGAAACTTTGACATTTTGTTCAGCTTTAGAAACACAGAGTCTACAAAAATGCTTGGCAGAAGATAGTGCCCAGTAAATGTATGTTAAATTTCTGAATGAATGAATGAATGGCCACATTGTCAGATACAGTATTATTCCCACAAGGATACTAAATAAGGAGACATTTGACTGCTTCCCTAAAGAAAACTGTGTCTAATTGGTGGGGGGGAGGGGAGATTCCTGTTGAAATTAAGTAATATGTGTGTTTTCAGGAATTAAGAGCTATCAGCAGACTGAGGCTGTGGAGATAAGATGTGATCTTAGCCTTAAGTTCACTCTTGGTTAATGAGTAGGTTTTTAATTGCCAGGGGAGCATGTGGGAATCCACAGAAAAGACCACTTCTTTTCTGGCTTATCTCCTTAACTACTTCTCTAAACATACCTCTGTTATCTGCACATTTACCTTCCTCAATTAATCCATAATTTCTGAGTATCTGAGGATCAACAATATTTTAGTCTTTATTCAAAGGAAATCACAACCAAGAACCTAGCTGGTCATCCACAGAAACAAGTTGCTGTGACTGAGGCAGAGAAGAAACCCTACGCTCAGATCCACTAGGGAGCCTTCCTGGATCTACCCAGAGCAGGTTTCCAGAACCTCAAAGAGTCCTCATAGTAATATGAGCTGTGGTCCTCCAAGGCGCTTCCCTAGGACTAGAGGGATGCCTGCCATCTGTGGAAAAGTGAAGACACTCTGCTTCTATCTCTCTAGTATTATCCTTACCTAGATATTTCCACTCAGGCCTGGTCAGTCTTCCTCCCAACTCCTCAGCCCACTTTCTGTGAGAGTGTGTCAACCAAAACCTGGGGATAAAGCACAGAGAATGTAGCTTCAGCTTCTCTTGCTCATATGTATGAGTATAACAATGTATGTGTTTTTTCTAGCTCAAACCCCTCAAATAAATAGTGCAGAAGCAGTTATGGCACGTCAGAATGAGGGAAACATGGAGCCCATTTTTTGTGATTCCATTCTCTGCCAGAACAGCTCAGTGATGAAGGACTGGCCCTTTGCAAGGAGGTGTATAGGAGTGAAAAGTAGCTTCCCTCTGCCTTTCTAGGTTCTTTGGCTAGGCCACAAATGAAGTTGCCATGAGGCAGATTAACAGAAAAAAAATAATTATGTGCATATGCACAGGAGTCCCACAAAATACGAGATTCAAAAAAAGGGTCAGATGATTGAAGCTTACATAGCATTCTGAGCTAAAGAAAAGAATAGGGGCTTGGGACTTTTGGGATTGATGGAGAGTTACGAGAGTGTTAAAGGGGAAGTAGCTAGTCAATGAAAGTTGTCTTGTTATTCCAATAAAGTCTCTCAGGTAATAAAATATCTCAGAGCAGCTCTGAGAAGAATTGACCATAGTCATTTGGGTGTGATGCCAACTAGTTTACCTTCTCTCTTTGATAAAATTCCTGGGGTGGGGGGGATTCACAATAATTGAGTTCTTTCTGAAGGATCTGTTACCATCTTCCAGTGGAGGTTCTTTCAGGTTCCTAGTAATGATAGGCAGAAAAGAATTTCGGGACATATCATGTAAGCCACATGCAAATGGATTTTATTGAAGGCAAAAGTGAAAGTATACACTTTCAAAAGAGAGGGAACAGCTGCCTCGAAAGGAAAGGGGTCTTGGTCTTATGAAGTCTGACTAATTGAGAGGGCAAACATTCAAGGCATAGAGGATTAGTTTTTACTAACAATTTGGGTAACAATTCCTAGATTTGGATTCCTTCCCATTTTTCACTCACATAGTTGCTACAGAACTGTCATAGAGATTTCAATGGTGGAGACATTTTAAAAGCACAGTGCAAATGATCTTATTAGCCATAGGTCATGTAAAGTAACCTAGATTGATGACAAGCTGATTGAAGCTGTTTCTTGGCTGTGGTTATCAGCCACCTTTAGTTAGACTTCAACACATGTGCCCATTCTGCAAACTCTTTCATTTGACTTCTAACATGGCAGCCCAGTTAGTTTCTGCCTGAGGGTTGCTCATTTCTGCATTTGCACCTTACTCTGTAAGCCCTCACATCTGATCTCTGTCCCACAGGCTAGTCTCCTACTCTAAGGCATCCATCTTTAGGCAGACAAGGGAAGTTCAGAGAAATACCCTTTCTATGTTTGCTGCTCCCCAAGTGCCTTCAGTTTGAGCTAATCAGCATCCCAAAATGACATTTTTGGGGGTAATATTTCCCGAATTTCTTCATGGGTAACCACTCAAGTGGTGGGTGTGATCTGAGGTTGTAGCATCCATTGCCCTAACTTGTCTCTAGCCTCAATTGGTTCTACAGATGAGAACTCCAACATTAGATCTAAGTTTCCAAACAACCTCATTATTTAGAAAATATTGCCAGTAAAAGTTATATATTAAATTTCTGTTAACCATTAGTACTTTTATCTGAATTGGTTTGTTTCCTTAGTTATCCAGTGGCATAACTAGATTTTAATTAAACAGGATATAAAATATATGACTGCTTTTGTGATGGCCTGAACTATCATGCACAAAACATACACATTGAGGTTCCAACCCTCAAAGTGACTGTATTTGGAGATATTTCCTTCAAAGAAGTAATTAAGGTTAAGTGTGGTAATCAGACTGGGGACCTAATCTCATAGGACTAGTTTCCTTAAAAGAAGAGGAGTAGACACCAATAGTGTTGCATGCACAAAGAAAGGCAAGTGAGGTCACAGTGAGAAGGCATCTCTGAGCAAGCCAAGAAGAGAGGCATCAGGAGAAACAACTCTAGAAGACATCTTGGTCATGAAATTTTAGCTTCCAGACTGGGTAAAAATAAATTTCTGTTGCTCAAGACACCAGTCAATGGTATTTCTCTAAGACAGCCCTTCCCAATGAATACATCTTTTACTGTTATTTTTTAATATATTAGTATTATGGACCTTTATGGGAAAACTTCCTCCAGCAAGTCCCTCTTTGACAGTTCTCCTCTCCTCCCCAAAGTAAAGAGATTAAGAATGTATGGCTCCTCTAGGTCTCCTTTACTCATCCCTATGGCAAGCACTGACTACACCAGATTTAAGATTTCTTATTCAGCTCCCTGATTGCACCAATAAATTGAGGAAACGGCTGTGTCTCATTCACTATTTTATTGCTGGTATGTAGCATGGTATCCATCATGTGATAAAGACACAACAAAAATTGTATTAAATTTAATAAAATTTATTACGTGGGAGGATTATTATGTGTTTTCACAGAGGTATTCTAAAATTATCATTCTTTTTCCTTCAAAAATTATATTATCTACAATCGTGTCAATATTAGTTCATTTTATTATAGTGAAATGGTGCACTTGCTATTTTTCTGGCCAGTAGGTCTAAAAAGGGGAGATTCTACCCAGTAAATGATGATGTGTAATTTGTAATTGGGTATAATGAAAAAGTTGGTGTTCATTTAGTCTTGTACAGCTGTTCTATGCAATATTTTTTCATGTCATATCACTGGTTACAATCTCCAATGCTGTCATGTGGCTTCTAGAGAAACAAAAAGATTCGTCCACATGGTTAGTCATGGCCTGGCTCTTGCTTAATTTCCTAGGCATTTTCTGCAACTCCTTGCTTGGTTGTTCCATAGTCATGCATCTTTCTTAGAACATGTACATGTTTGAGAAAGTTTCTATTCCCTCTCTTTGCTCATTTAGAAGACTCAATTCTTACTTTAAACCTTATTACAAATGTCATACTTTTTGTGATGCCTCAATGACAATGCAAATCAGTTGGTCTTTCCTTCCATTATTTTTTCATAGTAATTTGAATTTTCATTGAATATATACGCTCCCCATGGCACAATTATTTTATGCAAGAGAAATAGGTTTCACTTCAAAAGCTTCAAACAATTCTCAATAACAACACACTACCCCAACTAAAACAATTGTCAAAAGATTTAAATAATTATCATTTGTCAAAAGGTTTATACAATTATCGGTAACGACATACTGCCCCCAAATCGTGACTAATCTCACAGTTTCTGGTCTCCTGTCTCTTTATTACTTCTAGGGGTTTGCTCTTTAAGACAGATATTGCTACTTTAATCCTTTTTTATGAGGCATGACATTGAAGAGACCAACTCATCTTTTAAATTCATAAAAAAAAAAAAAAACAACTTGGATAGCTCTAAGATTCCTATCTTCACTGAGCACACTTTAATGACAAATGATAGATAAGCTAAAGTGTTTCCATTGTAACATTGGTTCATTTCTTTCCTTTTTCCAATCCCGTATTCCTCACTCCCTGATAACTGAAGATAATATTATATAATTCTTATAAGCAATATACCCGACACATGGGTTGTCTGTCCCCAATTCAGAGATAAGCATTCTCAGTTACTTTATCTTTGTTTTATAGTGTTTTAGTTTCTTATGACACATACCAAGTACCTTGGAAAATTCTGAAAATAAAACATTTTCAATTCTGAATCGTTTATGACGTAAAGGATCCCAAGATATTACTTAGATTTATTGCAAGCCTTTTTTAAATGTCTAATATGCATATACCAAATTAGAACTAGGATTTTAAAGAAACTGTATGTTAAATATAAGGAAATTATAGGAAAAGATCTCAAAACAAAAGAGAATACAATGCAATTTATTAGCAGAGCTATCCCAATAACAAGTAACTTAATTTGCATTGTATAATAATCCAAAAGGTTTTAATCTCCTATTCTTGCGCCAAGGATGTTTATCTCAACTCCCTTTTTATTGCTTCCATTCAAGAGGTCCTCTGTCAGACACGCATCTAACATGAGATCAGTTTATTTCTATTCTTGTCTTGGCTTAACTTTACCTGAGGAGTAAAGTATAATTTCCTTAGCAATTTAATGCTTTCACATACCAGCCTGAAATTTTTAAGATTGAAACTTTGCAGCCCATCCCAATCCTACCTGCATATATTGTGTTTCACCCTTACTGGACTGCCTGAAATGCTCCAAACATGTCATATGAGTCTATCTTCACACTTTCAGGCTACATTTTGTTCATGCTGTTTCTGTTGCCAACACCCAGACCATACCTGTTCATTCTTAGGGCCCAACTCGAATGATACCATCATGAATTATTTATTCTTTTCACATGCTGAATAAACTGATTGTTCTCTGTTCTGTCACAAAATCACACATAGCTCTTTGTTCCATATTTTTTCAGGTGCTATCTGACATTTTCATCTAGCATTCGCTCTCATCTCACCTACAATCTCCTCTTTCAAGAGGGCAAACGCTGCATTGATTGCATAACCAAACCATATTACATTTTCTTCTCCTATAGAATAAAATCTCATTTCATTCCATACCACCTATCTAGATTAGCTTTATAAAAACTGTGATTTATCTAAAGAATTTTAAAATGTTTTACAAAATTAACTCTAGATATAGAGGAAAAATTTGAGAAATTTTGCATGTAAACATATGTTCTGTTGACAAACTCAGGGAAAAGGTAAATTCTCAGATATTTTAGAGAGAAAATAACAGGGTGAATCTTTAAAGAGACACTTTAAATAGTAAAAGGAATGTTATTTCTCATTTTGGAAAACAGGAGGAACTATTTTCTGAAATGTTTAGAAATGAGAGCTTCACTGTTACTTCTCAAACTGAAGTTTCTAACGGCTTAGATAGAAATTTTGCACTGAAAAGAACCTGGGACAGAGCCTATTTCATACAGTTGAGGAAAATGTGCATGAGCTAGACAGAGTTCACAAATGGGTTAGAAAACAGAAATATTTTCTACCTAACACTCTAAAGAAAAGTAATATGGGGAAGTTGTCTTTTCCCATAAAGAAGTTAAAGTCAACAGTTGTCTGGTCTAACAGAAAGAAGTGAAATTAATTAAAAGACCCTAAGAAGTAACAACCCAGGGAACAAAGTGACTGAAAAAGAACATACAATGAAAATCACTCTTCTAAGGCTCTGAGGAGTTCTTTAGAAGAGAAATTCATTCATCTTTGTTTAACCAGCATTCTGCAAATTTATTTAAACATGGAACATTGTTATTTTTCTACAAACCAACTTACACAACTGAGTGTAGGGAATTCTGCCTGCCAGGGCTCTCTAGGTTTTTACTTTAGGTAGATTCTACTTGTCCAGGTGGAGAAATAGGTGCAAGAGTTAAGGAAGATCTCTGAAGGTTTAGTGTCTTTCCTTCTTGAGAAGCTATGATAAGGAGTTGAGTTCTTATTCAAGCCCTACTCTTTCTAGCTGAATTAGACCACTGTCACTCAGCTCTTCATTAGTTCTTGATCCTGCTAAAACTTGAAGGCAAGGATAAAAGATAAAGGAGATTCAACATCAGAGAAAAGAGAGAAAGAAGAATGGAGTATGAAGATAAAGAAGTGCCGTAAAAATAATATACCAACAGCAAAATATTAAAATAAAATAAAATAAAAACCTCTGCCAGATGTAGCCAGCTAAAGTCTGATGGAAGTTTCAGTGGCAGGCATTTCATCTGTCATATTAAAACATTTTCAATACCATCTACCAATACAGCACTAAATTCTGGACTGCCATTAATGTCAACCCATTTATAATTTTGGCCCACAGCACTACAAAAAGGCAGATGACAGCCTACTATTTCACACCTGTTGTTGAAATGAATAAAAATGACTGAAACCTTTAAAAGCAAAAGAAAGAGAAAGGGGAAAAATAAAGCCAACAACACTGCGTATTAAGGCTGGATAGAATCCCCTGCCTGCCTTTAGTTTTGAATATCAGAATTCAGCTAGATGTGTCCTTTACAGATCTAACAGCAGTAAGTTCAATATAGCTTAGGTAGGGAAACTGATCTGTTTGGAGATAATTTCCTCTCTTTTTTAAATATTATCCTTTTACCTACCCCTGCATCTTCATGACTTGTCTCTGTCCACACTCTCTCTCCTTGGCCTCAGTGACTATGATACACACTTTCTGTATCATCTCTTTGTGAATTTCATCCAATATGGTTTTGGGAATATTTCTTTTTGATTGACCTATTTCTCTGAAAGGTTGGAACTGTTTTTGTACTTTATTTGAATGGTCTTTACTATTCTCTCCCTAAAAGTGAGCAGCACAACATGGGGACGATTGAGCATTAGACATGGTGTGATTTCTGATCTTGCTTTCTTTTTTAAATCTACCAGATCACAAATGAAATGTTAATGCAACTCTACATAATTAGACGCTCTGGCTGTTAATCTTTTAGCATGATTGATCTAGTGAAATGTACTTATAATGACATCTAAGACAGCTGTCTTCAAAGTGTACATAGTAGATTCCTACTTTTATTATTATATTAAGATACTATTTGTCCTTTTTATTGTTTTGACATGCGTATGGACAGTAGTAAAGCAATGATTGATATTATCTGATATCTTCAGTTTAAATCTCAAATAACTTATAAATCTATGATTTAGCCATTTCAAGAATAAAGAGAAATTTTCAGTACAAATTTGATATAGCACAAATTCATATTACATATATGGTACTGAATAGAAGTCTCCACTTAAATTAAAACCAAAATCATAAAACTGAAAAGAAGTCCCAAGTACACACCATTTTAAAGGAATTCAAGAGCCATGCCTGCGACCATCTTTCAACTCATCTGTAGAGAAGATGAGGGAAAATTTATTCAACTGTGAGATGTCCATCCTAAGAGAGAATGCTATGACTTTTTATTTTCTCTCTCTTTTAGGAAAGGTAATATTTCAATGTCCACCTTTTTGAAGAAAATTGTAGTGTCTTCCAGAAACCTGCACATTATCTTTTGCTTAAATATGAGCCTATATGAGTAGGAAAAAAGAAATTGGGAGAAATCCATCAAAGGAAAAGGGCACTCATGCCCTTCTATCATTGAAGTATCACGGTACATAAATCAAATTTCCTCCTGATCAACTTAGTGGACCATGGTTACTTCGACTTGGAATGGCATACATATATCTCGTCCAAAAGCCATTTCTGATATTGGAGAAAACCTCAATGGTAAAAGCCTTATGATGTACAAGTAGTCTTCAAAAAATTCATAACAAAGAATACTATGGGTTTATTTTATGTCTTTGAAAGAATGGGAAAACAAATAGCACATGCACTCACTATTAATTGGAGCTAACAGATGAGCCCCAGGGAAGGTGATAAAACCCTATGGAAATCAAGCTTGTGGAGGGGGATGAGAGGATGAGCTAAAACCTACCTAACAGGTATAATAAACACTATCTGGAAGATGGGCACACTTATAAACCTAACTCAAGCATTGCAAAAACAATCTGTGTAATGAAAAACATTTCTACCCAAAAATATTTTGAAAAAAAATGTATATTATGGAAAAACTATGCATTAATTTAAATGCACCAATATAAACTTTTATTAACTTGTTATAACATGTATCAATAGGATCTAGTTTGAGGCCCTAAGAAAGATGAGCCACCTGTTTGAAAAGACCGCCTATCAGAGTAAAATGATTACTGATACAATTGAAACAAGAACAAATATCAAATCTAAGGTGAAGTTTGTGACAAAGAATATTAAAATTGCTGATGTTTTATGAAAAGTTTATGAGGACAATGCCCCAAAGAAATCAATTCACAAAGGTATAATTCATTTCAAGAAGAGATGAGATAATGTTGTGAGATAAAGCTCCCAATGTGGAAACACCTACATCAATTAAAACAAATTTACCTTGCTCATGCTGAAATTAAAAAGGATTGAAAGTTAACAGCAGAAAAAATAGCCAACGCCAGAAACATCTCAATTTGTTTAGCTTACATATTTCTGGCTGAAAAATTGAAATTGAGCAAAGAGGTCCCTAATTAAGAGGATTATATTTAACCACTAAATAAAAAAAATTATGAATTCTAGAAGCTGCTTCTGTATCTTTGAAAGATTGGAGGAGAAATTTGACAGAGCACAATGGAAAATTATAATTATTAAAAAGTAAATAAATCTTCTCCAAACTTGTTGCTGTAGTTGGCTTAAGCTCCTCTCAATCTTTGCTAAAGTTAGTTTGACTCTTAAATGTTATAATAGTTACAATGTGTCTAAAACCCTGAGATCATTCACCTTTATTTTCTAATATGTAAACATGTCTCCTTGTATACAATGCTAAGTAAAAAATGCCTACAAAGCAGCATTTTGATATTTATTCTTTTCCATAGGCTAATAATAATGTCTTCCTCTGAATTTCACTAACTCTAGTTATATTTTTTTTTTTCTTTTTCATGTCAATGAGGTTACAATGAATGTTTGTATCTGGAAATAACCATATACTGTATTGGATTATGGGCTGAGAGAAATGTCTTATTAAAAAGAATTGGTCTCCAAAACACTCATCCTTGGTATAGATAGGAAAACTTGTCAACGAAGTTTGTGATTTGTAGAATACAGGAAAATTAAAAAAAAAAAAAAGAATAACAGCATTTAGAGGGATTCTGCAATATTTGTCCAGTGAGTGAATAGTAAAACAATAAAATGGATTAACTTTCCTGAGTTAGGTACCTTTTCCTTGATAGATTATTTCTGGAAAATATGTAGATTGCTTTGCATGCTTCTGTCACGTTAATTTGGTATGTGAAAACCATGGAATTATAGGAATGACAGTATCACACTTCAAAGCTATGTAGTGTGAACTTCCAGAGTTATTGGGGAATAAATTTGGGTACAGATAAGTTGAATGAATTGCCCAAGGTCCATGGCATCATCATTTAGGTCTCTTACTTGTAGTCTAGTATTTTTCCACTAAGATTATAGTTCCTAAAAATATTGTTAATTTACCACAGGTGTATTACCAAGTCTGAGTCTAAAGAACTTGGATGAAAAAGGGGAGTAGGAATATTTTCTAACCTACAGCATAAGAAAACAAGAAAAATAATTAAATGAGCAATCCTTCTCTTATTCTGGGAGAAGCTAGAAGACTCGTGGGTACAACAGGTGAAATTAGCAACTGCACAAGAAGTCAGCATGTAGGGTACATCATCAGCCCACAGATCTCCTAATTGCATATAATGTCAATGACTGAGAACAACTGAGAATTTCCAAGAACCATGGTGTCTACTCAGGCTGTGGTCCACAGGTATGGGATACTGTACACAGGTGAATGAAGACAACCAATTGCAGTGGATTTTTCCTTCTGGGAACTCTGAGGCCCTGATAGCTAAAACATATGAAAATCATGGATATTGGTACCGCCCTGAATTACTTGGCATTTTGTAATAGGCACCAATAGGAAGGGGATCAGTAGGAACTGGTGACCAAAAATTTGTTGGTAAGTTTTGCTTTTTATTGTCAGAAAGGATGCAATTGGCAAAGCTAAGACAAATTTGATGGTTTTTGAAAGAATAAATGTAAAACTGAATTCTGAGTGAGAATTGGGGCAGACCAGTTACAAGGGATACTAGGATAAATAGAGAAGTGGAACCAGATTAACAAATGCATAAAGGCAGCCATGTTTGGGGGTAAGAGTGGGTTTATCAAATATCGACAAGCGTGAAATGATCATAATCAATCACTGTCAATAGAGAACAAGTCCCCTCCTCTCTCTTACAAATGATCCAATTAAAGGAAACACATTGGCTATAAAAGTCAAAATCAACAATGCACTACACACTGACAACCCATCCAACATATAAAATCAATAGTGCTTTCTGCTGCCATCCAGCACAAAGTGACAGTGGCAACTTCCCCACCTCTTTAGTCAAATATGACACTGTATCAATCGATCAAAACTCAGTACTTATTGAGCAAGCCTTCTGAAGAACACAACCTGCATTATACTTCTATACACCTTCCCCATTTTATTCCAATAAATTCTAACTTAAAGGCGTAATACCTGGGAGTGTTCTATTGGCACATAGAGTGTTTCCTTGTATAATCACCATACAATTTGATATTGACTATATTTACAACATGATTTTAACAACACCGTAGGGCTAGAAATGCAAATGTCATTGAATCACAATCTATAATTTTAGTTCTGTCTCCATATGATGGCCCTATCCAAGTCCTTCATTCAGGGTGACAAACAAGACATATATGGCTCTAATTAGTCATCAGACTTGCACTAGAACTAAAAATAATCTGAAGCAGAACTGAAAAAGGACTAGAAATGTAATAAATTGTGATTTTGATGGAAGAAAAAAATGACTCACAACTTCATATTCCATGTAGTGTGGTGTGCAAAGGGCAGCAGAGTGAAATCTGACCCTGACTCTTATGTGCCCTGTAACCTTAAATAGATCTTTTTTTTTCTCCAGATCTAAGGGCTCTTAAAATTAAGGAATACACTCAATGCTTATAGTAATCAGGCAAAGACTAAAGATACAGTAGTCTAATACATGTTTTTTAAAACTCCTCACCCTCTTACCAAAAAAAAGTCCACAGTCATAAATACATTTTCTACCATGATGGAGTAAAAAACAAATAAAATTTCATAAACATAATTAACCAGTATTACATACAATGCCTTCTGATATTTTCTTTTCATTTGCATCTTCTTTATGAATGCTGTTCATGTCTTCCAATGGATCACAACCTACAGCTTGAAAAGCAGCCCCACGAACCTTTGCTTCTTTTACTACTTTCCTCCTTTGTAAATCTCTTCTGTCTGCCTGTCTTCCTTTTCTCCTTCCTTCTAGCATCTCTACTCTAAATCTCAATCTCTGATTCTCTTTTTATTTACTCAAATTTATATTTTTCTTCAAATCATCTGTATTTCTCCATCCCACAGGGTTACTACAATACAAAAGCCCTCATTACTTGCTTAATTGATATTTATCCAGTAACTCCTCAGCCTCTTTGAGAACAAAAGTCATGTTAAAAAAAAAAAAAAAGGCCACTTACCACTTAAACTTTTTAAAAACATTGGGTAATGTAAGAAAAATTAGGTAATCATTTTATATTTTGAAACAATTCATAAAATTAGAATTGCTAATTCAAAAATTAATTTCTTGGAGGATGGAGCAAGATGGCAGCTGAGTAACAGCTTCCTTGTGGCTGGGCACGGTGAGACTGGGGAGAGAGGACTTCAGGCATCTCTGGCAAATGGGATCTGCCCAGGAACTTCCCCTTGGGGAAAAAGGGAGACAACAAGGCTTCTGGACACACTGAGGAAGGCAAAAGCAGCGGAGATTGGGCAAGCGGTTGCATCTGTTTGTTCCGTCTGATCCTGTTGGCGGCTGTGGGTGGGGCAACAGTGGGACTGCAGGCTGGAAAGGCCTTGCCTGTGAGCTTTTTGGGTTTCTTTTGGACTTGGCACTCGGTTGTACTGCCTTGGGAGAACTTGGGCAGGAGTGTGGGGGTTTTTGAGTGTCATCTGGGGCCCCAGACAGGGCCACTGAGCCAGACAGAGCTGCCAGTATTTGGTGGTGGGCTGTGTGGAGCCATTGTGGGAGAACTGCCTTGACAAGGTCCACCCTCAGGGTCCCAGAACAGGCATCGGGCTGCAGCAAGTAATCTAGTGACTGAGCAGCTTAAAGGTGGGGACTGAGACACCTCCCAACCTTAGCCCTCAGGGGTATAGGGCGAGATCAGTTTTGGCACACTGGGTAAGTGGATAGCCGCTTAAGGAGTGATCCCAGCCACAGCACTTTCCTAGGAAAGCTTCTGCTTAGCCCAAGTTAGCAATTTAAAGTTATCTCCTAAGCAGGCTAAGGAGGATTTAAGCTCTCCACCCTGCAGGGCTTGAGAAATCATTAGAAACACAGGGTCACTGCCTACAAAGATCCAGTAAAAACAGAGTGATTCTGCCAGGGTCTGATGTGGGAAAGACACCTCCCCAACTCTGAGGACAGTCATAGGCAACAGTGAAAAATAATCATGAGGCAGAATCAACAGAAAAACTCTGGCAATATGAATAACCAGAGTAGATCAACTCCCCGAAGGAATGACAAGGTAGATGAAGCACAAGATCCCTTGCATAAGCAAATGGCTGAGATGTCAGAAGTTGAATTCAGAGTCTGGATAGCAACTAAGAT
>CAUYRH010027994.1:0-22394 GCA_963574655.1 Perodicticus potto
ATAGTGATTAAAAGGCCATGTAGGCTATGTTAAATAGTTCAATGAAAATATTTCAGATTGTATATAAAGTCAGCACATTGTGCCCCATGATTGCACCAATGTACACAATTATGATTTAATAAAAATTAAAAAAAAAAGAAAGTGACCTATATTTAAACATATGAATTAAAATCAGTTATTTGGGAAAATAAATATGTTTTACTTCAGCCAAAGAAGGAGAAAGCATTCTAGAACAGGAACAGAATTTAGGAGCATTTTATTAAAGATGAAACAATATTCAGAGAGATTAGAGGAAACTACCACTGGGAAGAGCTGAGAGAAAACAGGAGAAGGGAGGAAGGAATGGAAAGAGGCTGGGTCCAGGGCTAGGGTGGCTTGTGTCATAGGCCCTGACTGAGAACTGCAATGATGAGAAACCAGGCGACATTTTCTGCTCACAAATTTCTTACATGTAGTGAAAGTTGTTTGCGAGTCAAAAGTGGAGGAGAGCACATTAGTTTCTGTTTTTCCTCACTGACAGTTGAGATACTATATGTAGATTTCTAGGAATGGTCAATGGCACGAAATATCTGACGTGAGAACGTAGGTTCATGTGTTCTCTGCCATGCTATAGAATACCTATCAATTTCTAACTGGTATTGCAGAAACAGCTTGAAAACTGAAATCAGATAGACCTGGACAAGATGCCAGCTCCACCAATTTGGGGGCAATTTTGATGTGACCAAATTTTGTGACAAATATTAACATCAATTTTTGAATTTTATTTAAAATTCTGATAAGTATCAGATAAGATGGACAAATGGTCAGGCTTGCTGTTTTCATGGTATTTTCTGGGAAAACATTTAGCCTTTATTGAACAAAGATGACACTCATTATCCTCCTGGGGGAAGATTTTGTGCACAGAAAGCTGTCAACAAATGCATGTTAAATGACTCGACAAACTTCCCTAGGTCATCTTCCAACTTCCATTCTCTGAAGACATTTGGTGGTAAGTGAATCTGATGTTACTTTCTTTCAGGACATCAGAGGCCAAAGATTGTCACTGCCATCCTGGGCATTAACTATGGAAGTCAACTTTACCATTCATGTCTAATCAGAATAAAGCAATTCGGTGTTCAAAGAAGGCACTTAGATCAAAAGCTGATCCTATTGTGGGGAATATTATGAACCTATCCTTAGCAGAATGCTTCAGAGTCTGTGGCTATAATTTCCAGAGCTTACGGGATAGCAGCACAACGGTGTGTTCACCTTTGTGAACAAATTCCCTGTGCCTCTTTACCTATTTCACTGCAGAAAGGCTTGACTGTAATATTTTCTTGCACCAAACCAAAAAAAAAAAAAAAATCAAATTTTATGTGTGGTGAGAAGCTCCTTGTTATGGGTTAAATTCTATCACCTAAAAGTCATATAAGTTGAAGTAGTTTTTAAAAATAAAAATTATATAGATTAAAGGTCTATGGCATCATAATATGTGTTCAAAGAAAAGATACATGTATATATATGCATATATGTGTGTGTGGGTGTGTATGTGTATATATATATATATATATACATACAGTGAAATGATTACTCCAATCATTCTACTTAACAATTCATCTCACATAGCTATGATTGTGTGTGTGTGTGTGTGTGTGTGTGGTGAGAGCACTTGAAATCTACTCTCTCAGCAAATTTATAGTACATGGTACAGTATTTTTAACTATAGTTTCATCATGCTACACGTTAGATCTCTAGACTTATTGACCCTCCCAAACGATAACTCTCACTGTCCTCTTTCTATTTCTTCCACCTCCTCTCTGCTGACAACCACTGTTCTCCTCTCTGCTTCTATGTGTTCAACTTTTTAGATTTCACATATAAGTGAGATCATGCAATATTTGTCTTTCTGTGTTTAGCAATTCATTTAGCATAATGTCCTTTAAGTGCATTCATTTTGTTGCAAATGACAGAATATTTTTCTTTTTTAGAGCTGAAAAATACACAAAGGAAAAAATGAGTACCTTGAAAAATACCTGTTTTTGTATGTTCATTGCAGCCTTACTTACAATCACCAAGACACAGAAACAGGCTTGGCACCCATAGCACAGTGGTTACAGCGCCAGCCACATATACCAAAGGTGGCGGGTTTGAGCCTGGCCTAGGCCAGTTAAGCAACAGTGACAACTGCAACCAAAAAAAAGAAATAGCTGGGCATTGTGGCAGGCACCTGTAGTCCCAGCTACTTGGGAGGCTGAGGCAAGAGAATTGCTTGAGCAAAAGCGTTTGAAATTGCTGTGAGCTGTGACGACACAGCACTCTACCAAGGGTGGCAGAATGAGACTCTGTCTCAAAAAAAAATGTGAACAGCCTAACTGTTCAAAAATGAATAAAAAGTGAAATATTTATTCAGTATATATGTGTGTGTGTACACGTGTATGTGTGAGCACACATACAAACACACAATATATTGAAGTCTTAACCTCCAATACCACATAATGTGAACGTTTGTGGAAATGGGATTGTTGTAGTGTAACTATATAGAGAAGGTCTTGCTGGAGTAGGAGGGGTTCTAATCCAACAAGACTGGTGCCTTTGTAAAAGGGAGGTATTTAGACACAGAAACACATGCAAAGAAAACACCAGGTGAACAGTAAGGCAGAGATTGGGCTGATGCTTTTACGTACCAAAGAACAATAAAGATTGCTGGGAAATCACTAGTAGCTAGAAGAGAGGCATGGAACAGATTCTTCCTTAGAGCTTTTATAAGAAACTAACCCTGCCAACATCTTGATCACAAATTTCCAGGCTCAAGAACTATGAGACAATACATTTTGGGCATAATCAGTTTGGTAATACTTTTGTTACAGCATCTCTAGCAAACTAATACACTCTTCAACCCTACCCACTCCTACCCTAATGATTGAAATTCCATTCAATAAAATGGGATAATACCAAAAAAGAAGCTTCAGAATAGCAAAGGCCATATTATTATTGTTTGCCACTATCCTCTAGGTGCTATATATATGCACCTAGAGCCAAGCACACCATATAGCACATATTCCATAAGTACTTTTTCTGTGCATGATTAAATTTATTCAACACTTAATGTGCCAGCTATCCTACACCTATTTTTAACTTTCTCAGCAATCATGCAAGTTAGGCACTGTCAACTTCACTTTTGTAACTATAGAGACCACGATTCAAGAAAAATGATATGTGAGAGAAAATGAGTATAATAAGATTTGGAGTAAAACACTCTCAGATTGAGATCTGTCCCTGAAACTCAGTTCAGTTGTGGTGTAACTTTGCACCTGTGTGAGCTTCATTTATTTTACCTGTAAAATATGGTTGATTACAGAATATACCTTAAAGGATAAACAGAAGACTAAATAAGATGCCACATGCAAAGTTACAAGGAATGCTCATGGAGCAAACACTGACTACATAAAATTTAGTCTCATTACTCAAGATCAGACACATTAGTAAGCAGCTGAACCAAAATCAAAGCTATTGACTCAAGGCCTGAATTATTCCTTTTAGAATAAGCTATAGATATATGGACATACCTAGCCTATTCTTCATCAATGGTCAGTGTCTAGGAATTAAAACTACATTTGTATTGATTAGGACTTATGCATTCCACCTCTTTCATGGAAAACATCAAATAGGTGGTACACTGTCTTTCAAAGCAGAGAGCTCTATTCTAAGGGAAAGACAAAAATAGAAGATGAAGATCAGAAGTGAGGTTGAAATGATGAATACCCCACACCTTGCAAAGTATAATGAATAAATCTCTAGTGTCTATAGAGGCCCATCTCTTTGAACAGGAACTCAACCAAAAGCACAGAACCTACAACCGTCTCCTAAAAATTTGTGCCAGTTTTGTTACTCTAAAGGAAAGATGAAGTTTCTGAGAATCTGGATGTCTTCTCACCATAAAATAAGGATAAACTTATCAATTCAGCCGATTTATTTTTATTCTGAGAAGAAAACTGTTAAAATACATCAGTGACCAAACATCATCCAGAATCTTTCTCCCTTGTTGCCAAGAATTCTCTCATAAAAGATGCATAACACTAATATAATGGTGCACTGCTGGAATGCAAATGGATACAGACTGATACAGGTATGAGTCACACTCAGGCTTAGACAGACAGGAGAATACAGTGTGCTTTATTGCTTAAATCAAGTATAACATTTTAAATCTAAAGCATATATTGAATTAATTTCCCTCAAAAATTTTAGCAAATGTACATTTAGGGAAGGTTCGTTGAACACATGAAGTATTTAATCATATCTCTTTCTTTTCTCTATAACATATGTTCATATCTAAGGGGGGTATATCAAATCAGTACAAGCAACAATCCTGCCAAAATTTGAACAAAATAAAATAAGATCATTTCAAATATACAGGATGCTTTCTTTCTTTGCATATCAATAAGTGAAAATCTCTTTTCGAGTTGCTTGGTGCCCAGATTAGATCTCCCAAAAACACTTTAGAAAAGCAACTATCTTTTGGTGTTGAGACCTACTGCTAATCAATGCTTATTCTCTGCATATGAAAAACACACACATCATTCTCTTTTCCTTCTTTCCCATTTCCCCTCCTTCCCCTTGCGTTTTGATTGGGCCACTGTTACTATTTGCATTATCCTGATTTTAAGATTTCACAGTGGATATGACTGTGCAATACTGAGAGAGCCTGGTCTATAATAGATACTGAGTTTTAATAAACTCCATACAAATGGTTTTATTAAAATTTTTAAATTATTTTATGCAAGAAATCAATATACCCTTACTAACATGGGGAAGAAATAATACAACAGTACTACGGTTAATGTTCTTTCTGGGTTTAACCTTCCACAATGAATATACAGATCATGGATAATATGTTTAGATGTGAAAAAATTCAGCTTTATGGGAACATCTGCAGAGTGTACGAGGTTAGGGGATGCTATTAATAGACTATTGCAGGCTCCTAGCTGGGGCATGAAAAATGAAGTTAAATCTTGTGTCTCTATGGAGCTTTCATTTAAAAAATTGTTTGCTCTTTTCCTGTGTGTATCTGTGAGTGTTTGTGAGCACATGGGCTTTTGTGTTTCTCTGGTTCTTATTCTTGTAAACACCAAGTCAGACTTTTGAGTGTAGTATAAAAAGCAGCTACAGCAAGGAACAATATATTTATTCAACTTTAACTGGTATGTCTCAAGCTTCATCAACTTTTGAGAAGAAATTAGTTCAAACTTAATATCTCCCAAATTTTGTTGTTTCTCACCCACCAAATAATCATTTAAGAAAGGCCAGTGTTTACCCTAGATTCTCTTTTTCAAATGGTTTCTACTTCTCCGGAGGACTTACAAATTCCTGAGCATCTGTTCTGGTCACCCTTTCTGTCCAACAGGGACATAAGAATTCCTTTGATGCCAATGTTGAAAACAACTGGTCACCCTATTATCCACACAGGAAATTTGCTACTGCTTTGTTCACTGCTAAGAATGAAACTTAGTACCTCCCAAATTTATGAAACAGGCAAGGAAAGTAACAGAAAAAGAGCTAAAATGAGGTTTCTTCATCACAAAAGGGTTTTCAGTAGGCAGATTCATGACCTCCCGAGATAGCTAAATCTTTACTCCAGTAACCTTGAATAAAGTACCTGACAAAGAAACACAATTTTGCAAACTTTGTGGAAGTTAAGGACCTTGAGATGGAGCGATTATTTTGGACCCAATCTACTCACATGAACCCTTTGAAATGGAAACCCTTTTGCTGCTGAAGTTAAAAATCAATGGATAATGTAACAAAGGAAATAGGATTAGGGACATACCACAGAGAAGAGGCCAGGAGCCAAAGTCCGCAAGCACCTCTAGAAACTGGAAAAGGCAAGGAAACAGATTGTGCCCTAGAAGATTCTCCTTCAGAGCTTCCAAAGGGAACATAGCTCAGTTGATACGTTGTATGCAGACTCCTGCCAGAGACTACAACCTTAAACTCTCTGAAGCCCAAACTTCATCAGCAGCCTGACCAAAAGAAATGCTATTTAGAAATAATTTTTTTGTATAGCAGTCCAATGGATACCAGATAAATTCAAATTTAAGCAGGATCACAGCAGAACCTCCATAGCTGAGCATCCATTGACCATCTACTTAAGTTGACTTAATTTTCATAGACTAGACATCCACCTCCTGTACTTATCAGTGTAGTAAGCCTAGCTCCTTATGTTGACCACCTCCATGTGCCCACCATAATGCCCGGCTGTTTTTTGGTTGCAGTTGTCATTGTTGTTTTGGTGGACCTGGGCTGGATTCGAACCCACCAACTCTGCTGTATGTGGCAGGGGCCTTAGAGGCTCAAGCTACAGGCACTGAGCCTGTTGACCAGTTTTTTACAGTCCATAGGTGGTTAACTTGAAGATGTTCTATTCCATTTTAATTCAGTATTAAAGAACAATTTAAGAAGAATCTGGTTTTTTAATTTACTATCAGAAAGCTAATAAAAAATATCCTCCTGGAAGGGAAATTTTGCTCATATTTCAGACTCTGGAAATACTACACTCCTGAATACTACTTCATTTGTCATCTTTTTTGAGACTCTAAGTCTTGTAGACATTGTATTTCCTCCCTTCTACGGCCTTTAAAGAAGTTTTAAGCCAAGTTTGCAGTTGTGTCTGAAGATCAGGTGGTTTATTTGATGTGTCACAACTAGTCTTAGTTTTATTATGACCCTCCACGTCTTTCCTCTCACCTTTTCTCATCTATTTATTCCAGTTTTTTATTATAGGCACTTTTATAATCCTTATAAATTTTATGGAACTTGGTGGTTAACACATGGAAAAAAATAAGATGAATTCCTGGTTTTACAAAGACCATTTAATAATTAAATCATTTGCCTTTTTGTATTTCTGGCCTAATATTAAAACAAAGCTTGAATAATCCTAAAAGTAAATAATTACTATTCTTAGGTGATCCTATATATATATTCCCTGATTAACTGAACATTGATAGGAGCTCTAGTGAAAACTCCTCAAGATAAAAGATTTCTGGACACAGAACCTAAACTATCAGATGTTACTGAAAGCTCAGTATTTATTTCTGAGGTCAAATCAATGACTACAAAGAATGAGGAAAAACAGTTTGAGAAAAAGGAGAGAGAAGTTTATTAATTTGCTGGCAAATGAAGAAGCTGGAAGAATAGCATCTCAAAGACCACCATCCTGTATTTAAGCAGAAAAATGGGGTTTTTTAAAAAGGGGTTTTCAGTGGTCTGGCTTGAGTCTATGTGACTGGTATCACATGCCCTGGCTTTGGGCTATCACTGTAAATTGCGGTGTCAGCATTGTGTTATCTTGACCTTATATCTAATGACAACAATTTTGTGACCCTTGTCAGAACAATTCTGTTGAACCATCTCCTGTGGTTTAAGGCACTAGAAAACAAACAGCAAAGAACATTTTCCTGCCTCTTTGACCACTGGCCTCAGAAGGAATGTAAATTTTAATTCCCAAAAAGAGAAGGGATTTTAGAAAGATAACTCATGAAACATTTCATTACACTTTTCAGACCTTTACCTCTGTTATAATACTATTTTAGTTGTTGTTAGAATAAGATTGCCTTAGATTCTAGTAACGTGGGTGAAAGAGTTGAGGATTTATTTTGAACAAGAGGTTACAGATACAGGCTTTGAGGTTGCTAAAATCTGAGCCAAATCCCAGGGGCTTTTTTACCATTTACATAACGTTGTAACTTAACCTCTCTCCTTGCATTTCAGATTCCAATATTAAATGCTTTGTTAAGTTACTTAACCTCTCTCCTTGCATTTCAGATTCCAATATTAAACACTTTGTTAAGTTGCTTCGATAATTTAAATGAGGTAGTGAATGTAAAGCATTTAGCACAATGCCTGGCAGGGTAAGTAAACAAATAGAAACTATTATTGCTATTATCATTAGTATGGTTGTTATCTAAAAATAATAAATTGTGGAGGAATGAATATCATGCTTGCAAGGAGAGTCACCGGTTCTTAACACATCAAAGAAAACGCTGAGAGCAAAAGACAGTCTCCTGGCAAGCCTAGAGATATCTTGTAACTTGGAGGCAAGCCCCCACGTAACTCAGTGTTCCAGAATGAGAAGTTCAGGCAAAACTTACTAAGTGCAGAATACAAATGTCTTCATACAATAAATAAGAAAATGACATAATGGCTATGTCAAGCAGTTTGATGAAAATGTTTTAGATTGTATATGAAACCAGCACATTGTACCCCTTGATTGCACTAATGTACTCAGCTATGATTCAACGATAAAAAAAAAAGATTGGTCATTCGATAGAAAGCAGGTGCTAAACCTTAAACATTTATGGTACTTCATTGTGGGAGTAGTGGAGAAAGAGCATGTAGCTCCTGCACTTCATTACTTAGCACTCTTCACACTTGTTGTGTATCCCCTTAATAAATAGCCACTGCACAAGTTGTTCAGGACTCTCCTGCACCTCTGGTGAGCCTCACCTCTTGCAGCTTGTACTCTCAATCCACATCCTGGCTGTTGCCTTCATGCAGCTCCGACAATAAATATTAGCCATTGCTTTACTATTATTATTATTAATGTAGAACAAAGGGTATTTTTGATGAGCTAATACAAGGAGGGAGTAGGGGAATGAGCAAGTGGAGAGAGGGGAGTGGAGAGGGGCTGGAGATTACAGTATATGGCACACCTCTTGGAGGCAGGACACAGTTATAAGAGAGACTTTATCTAACAAATGCAATCAGTGTAACCTAATTCTTTGAACCATCAATGAATCCAAAACAAACAAACAAACAAACAAAAAAGAAGAACCTCTAATCTAGAACGTTATTCTAGAACAGTGTTTTCTAATCTAAAAAAAAAAAAAGAACAAAGCGTACCTGAGAGCAAGGATAGGAAAAAGACATCTAAGAGCAAAGACAAAACTTCAGAAGGTAGCAACGGATTTACTTCAAAGATTGCACAAGTCCTTCACAGAAACTCCAAAGTTTTCATGTCAGCAAATTAAAGAAGCAGAAACTTTTAAGTGCAGGAGTTACCAAACACCTAATTGTATAATAATATGACTTCAAACCAGATTTTCTGTGCATTTGAATGTACTCTTAGAAACCCATCAGGATCAACTACCTTCAAAGTGAACCCCTATATAACCAAGTGATGTAACTGGTTGGATAAAATTATTTAGTTCATCCATATGGTTACCAAAGCAATTGTGCCAGAGATGATTTTAGTTTTGGCACACATCATTTTTAAATATCCTTCCTAATTGTTGGCCATCAACTAACTGAACTGCTTCTGGATAACATTAGGGGAACATGGATGTACAACACTTTGTTTATCAATCTGTTTATCTAGCTATGCATCTACTTATACCTTTTTTACTTATATGAAAAAATAAGCAAGGAATTATGAGTCAAACTTGCAGTGTAGATATATATTTTTCCTAAGAAGTCAATGTTCAAAAAAAAAAAAACAGTAAAAGTTCCAAAATATTGGAGGTCAGCTATACCATGCACAAACAATTCCTGACACTTTATTATTCTCAGAGAAAATGTCATTTCCTGAAAACTTTTAGGCCACTAATGTGCCCATTGTTTATTAAAAGAAATAAATTTCAGCCAATGTAAAACATCTATTTTTATACTTACTTGATAGCTCCATTCATATCAGGATCTATTCTTCTAAATGGCCACTACCTAGAATGGATGTGATACATGGTGGACACTCTAGTCATTGAGTGGATGAATAGATATGTCATCTGAAAAAATAAATAATATTTATAATTACAGTTTTCAGTAAAAATACTTTTAATAGTATGTGGTGAGGATCCCTTCTGTAGACAGTTAAAGCAACAAAATTAAATGCAATAATGTATTACCCAATACTATGTCTTGAATGCTCTGAAAAGTCTAAGTGAAGACAAAAGGACAGTGTCAGCAATATCACTGCTTCTAGAACAGTAGAGATCATAAATGTGTTATATCTAGAACAAATTTTTACCTAATAACAACCTTAAATATTTCTTTATAGGCCTTCAAAAATAATTTAAGCATTTAATAAGTATCTTTATTGCTTAGTTGAGTTTAAAATCCTGGTCAACCAGATATTTATTTTTAAATTTTTGTTTTTTTAATCCTCACAATAATTCAGTAAATTTCCATATTGTTTTCAAAAATCTAGGTGGATTTAAGTAATTCTAATGACTTGAATTCATTTTGTAATTATTTCCCAGTTTGTGACTTAAGAAAATATTTAATACATCTTTTCTAAAGACATCCTATTAACTAAGCTGAAATATTCTCAACACACTACATGATGTACAAAAACTCTAAAAGTGTCCTGAATAAAAATGACTAGCTAATATTCAGTAATACATTATCTCATATTTACATATTCCTTTACTATATTTACATATACCTATCAAATAATTGTTCTGGTTGTGCTTAGAATTTAAAATTTTACTTATCTTTCAGATAATACAAAATAATTACCAAGGCAATTTTCCAAGTATTTATCTTATCTGATTATATGCATACATAACTGACATTTGATGAATATTAATCATACAATAAATATTAATAAGAAAAGTATAGGTTGTTTATTCTAGGTATTACTGGCTTCTAGATAATTATTGAAAAGAATGATCTTTTCTCAAATTTAGCACACAAGATATTTGATGTTTCCCTTTCAATCAAGATTCTAAGTATGCTTCCATAAGCAACTCTACCACAAATATAATTGTTTTTATGGATGTTTCACACAAGGATAGCTGTTAATTTTGTTAATGACCGGCCCAACCTAGTTCTTCAAAATTATTGTGGTCTTGGCTTTCTGAAATGCCAACAAACACCCAAGAAACATAGTTAGTTGGAATTCCAGGCATTCCAGGTGGTACTTTCAGAATATATGCCAACATGGCAGGAAGAATAGAATATCTAGAACGCTTTCCAAGTCTACATGAGGCCAGTACATTACTATTTGACATACCCCATCCCCCCATAATAATAAACAGCAGAAAGTCTTCTGAATCCTTATTTATGTCTGAATCTATGGGATTTGCAGTCACCAAATGCCACTGGGGGATTTTTCTTTTTTATTTACCACTGTAGACTTTTATGATCCAGTTTTGCCTATCATGGGCACATTGCCACAGCAACTTGCAACTTGGTTTTTAAAAGATAATTATCTGTATCAAGTTATATTTATTAAAAAATAAAATAAAAGTTTTTTTATCTTTAAGCCTCTGAGAAGACAATACATGTCCCCCCCACAAGAAAATGGCGTATCAGCAACATTCCTGTGATACTGCCTAATAACAAGGCAGTCATAGAATTTCTTTAAAGATTAAAAACAGCAAATTCCAACAGCTAAAATTTCTTACTCTATATAAAAAATAAAAACTTAAGTAAACTTTTTCATATACTATATTATTAAACATTCAAATTTATTTAACTAATTTTCTCTATCAATTAATTTATCAATACAGCTTAATTTTCAAGGTTTTCTCAGAGCCTTGACAATGGATGGTTCTAGTAATTTCAGACTCACCTTCCTTTCCAGAAAGTTCTTATTCTGACATAATGACATGAAGGTCACTAAGAAAGTTTGAGACCGACTGTGTTAGGATCCATTATTTCACTTCCAAGGAATATAATCTATAGCAGTGTCCTTTCTGATTCACCCACACAAGTTTCAACTTTCTGGGCTTATCAGTGTTACTGGGAGGGCCTCATTTGTTTTAGTTCACTCAGCACTCAGCTGTCATCAGCTATGGACCTGGGAAGAGAGGACACTCATGTGATAATTTTCTATGATTTTTAAAGTATGTTGAACATGTCTCAAAACTTTGAGCATTTGCAACAAGCTTTTGGGTAAATTACTCCTTCCACACAACAAGTTTTCAGTGGTTTTAAGAATTTAGAAGAGGCTGAACTTCACTGAACGATGAGAGGAGTGGGATCCAATGACCACAGTGACTGAGGAAAACATCACCACTGTGGAATAAATGACATTCACAATCAGTTGACATTCAAGAACGCCGAAGAAGCACTGCAGATTGGATCACTGCCAGTGTCCAAAATCTTGCACAATTTTCTTTGAGTCAGAAAACTTTCCTTCCAATAGGTGCCTGACATTTTGACAGATGAGAAAAAGCACATTTGTGTTGAATGGTGTAAAGAATTACTGGTCAGAGTCAACGTAGGCAAGTCTAGATCTGTTTCTGACATCATTAGTTATAAGGAAACCTGGATTTGCCAGTTACACCTGGAAAATAAGATTCACTTGACAGTATGGGTTTTTCCTGATGAAAATCAGCCAAAAGGCACAAGTGTCTCCTCAGCAGTTGTCCAGCCTTTTTGGCTATTGGAGCCTCTGGTGTGAACTTTTTTTTTAATCTTTCATTTAAGTTTTCCTTTTTTCCTAGGTCTTTTTTTAGCTTGTGACTATCTTGAAAATTGTTTTTCCATTCCTTTTTTGGTTTTTTGACATTGCTCCTCTGATAACTGTCTTTAATACTGAAATTTGGGTGAGGAGGCACTCAAATGGAATACCAAATACTCAGGCAATGATGAAAGGTATGAGGATTTCATTTTTTCCTTACAGAAAAAAATAAATCCTGGCCAGGCATGGCGGCTCATGCCTGTAATCCTAGCACTATGGGCCACTGATGTGGGTGGATTGCTTGAGCTCATGAGTTTAAGACCAGCCTGAGCAAAAGCGAGACCCTGTCTCTACTAAAAATAGAAAAACTGAGGCAAGAGGATCACTTGAGCCAGAGGTTTCTGTCAGCTATGACACCATGGCACTCTACCTAAGGTGATGGCTTGAGACAAAAAGAAAAAGAAATTCCTGGGCTCTGACCTATTTTGACTGGAATCGACCCATGAAAGGTGTTTGGAAATGTCTCTTAGTTGGTTACAATTAGGACCACAGGTCTTTCTCAGGGGCTGTGGATATGGCAGGAGTTACACTCAAGATCAGTGATAGCCATAACCCCTCAAACAGGCATCCGGGGAAGATACTGATCTAGCATGCTAGGATCCTCTTCCCCAGGTAGGTCATATAACTGCACAAATTCATCTATTTCACAGGGAATGGAGGCCCAAGGAGGATCAGAATCTCTCTGACATATCTGTTGAGCATCAAGGGGCTGAGAATGGCATGATGAATTCCACACAGAAGCACCAGTCCCTACAGCTTTCTTCACACCAGAAAGCTCACCTGAATCATGGTAAGAAGCATCCCAAATTCCAGGACTCCCTGGATGAGTGTTTGCAGCACTTACGGGTAAGGAATCTCCTCCTCCTTCATGGAAATAGTGTGGTTGATGCTTCTGGTGACAAACTTGGCTGAGTTTGGTGCTGCTGCTGCTGTCCCTTCTTCCATTTGACACGCTGGTTCTTGAACCAAGTCATTATTACTGATTCATCAAGGTGGAGCACTGAAGCCAGTTCTTCTATGGTAGCCCAGTATGGATGCACAGTCTTTTTGAACTCTTCTTTCAATACACTGAGTTGTTCCAGACTAAAGGTTGTGTGATGCTGTTCAGTATACCTTGGCTTTGCCAACTTGAGAGTAGAAGTGCAGAGCTCCTGAGATTACTCTGTATTGAAATGGTTTTTCTTTTTTTTTTTTTTTTGCAGTTTTTGGCCAGGGCTGGGTTTGAACTCGCCACCTCCAGTATATGGGGCTGGCGCCCTACTCCTTTGAGCCACAGGTGCCACCCAAAATGGTTTTTCTTTTTGTGAAATTCCCTCTGGCTATCAGAATGAGTATTTTTACCTCTCTCTCAGAATACCAATCGTTACACTTATTTCTTTTAATTTCCTGAATTAGTCATATAACTGTACTTCTTTTTATTTTAATAACAGAAAGTATTGCCTAGTCTCAAAATTATTTCTAGTGAGACTTAACAGTTATTTTCCAGAGGTCTCAGTCTTAATCCCTTTGTCTTCTATATCTACATGGCTACTTACTAATTATTTTCTCCCAGTAAGAATACATCTTTCTGAAGAATGTACTTAATTTTGTCCAAAGTAACCATGCCCTTCCCTTTTCAAGGGAAGTACTTTTCTGATCTAGCAAAGCTGATAACACAGCTGTTAGGTGAAAGGATGAAATTTCCTTTGAGAAGAAAGGTGCCTGCCTCCCCACTTTCCCCTTCACTTGTCAGGATATGGAAGATCTTATGGTTATATAAAATATGATAAAAATCTGCATTTCTACATAATGCCCTGGAAATGGGACTATACAGTTTGTATATTCAAATGTTAAAGTTAAGTATGTATCTCAAAAAGGATCTATTATACATCTATTTCCCATTTCATAAAACACATATACTAACATCAAAAAGTATAGAATTTATGAGAATACCTGATACTCTGAGGGCATGACAGGCCCGCCTGAGTTTGTGCCTGAAGGCCCAAGCCGTGGTTTCTTGCTGGGAGGCACCTGGTTCAGGCCAGAGTCCTGGCTGTGCTGCAGCCCCGCTCCGGCGCCCCCCACCCCGGTCCCGGCCCCGCCCGTGGTCCCATTGGTCTGAGTGCTGTTCTGCTGTGGTGGGGGCGCCTGTGGAGGGGCTGCTGCCTGCTGTGGAGGAGCTGTGGTCTGCTGGTGCTGGTTCTGCTGCTGTTGCTGATTCTTTTAAGGAAAAAAAGCATGCTTGGTATGAAACTAAGTTAACAAAAACCTGACATGCACATGTGACTGACCAACCCGAGGGAACAACTGATGGGGAACATTAAAGTGACAGGAAGGACTGCAGAATAGAAAGCTAGGGAGCACAGTATTCTCAAAGGTCAACATACCAAGCCCTGAACATTCTGGGAAGGTCACTTCGATAGCATGGTGACCCTCTAAATGAATCACAGATATCTACCGAAGGCTATAACACATGGAGGAAACATGTTTTGTACTCATTAATCTACAAGGGCCAGGCATAGTGGCTCATGGCTGTAATCCTAGCACTCTGGGAGGCTAAGGTGGTTGGACTACCTGAGCTCAGGAGTTTAAAACCATCCTGAGCAAGAATGAGACCCTGACTCTACTAAATATAGAAATATTAGCTTGGCATTGTGGTGGGCATCTGTAGTCCCAGCTACTTAGGAGTCTGAGGCAAAAGATCACTTGAACCCAGGAGCTTGAGGTTGCTATGAGCTGTGATGCCACGGTACTCTATCCAGGGTGAGAGAATAAGACTTCGTCTCAAAATAAAAAAACAAAAACACAGCCAGGCATTGTAGCAGGCGCCGGTAGTCCCAGCTACTCGGGAGGCTGAGGCAGGAGAATCCCCTAAGCCCATGAGTTGGAGGTTGCTGTGAGCTGTGACTCCATGGCACTCTACCAAGGGCGATAAAGTGCGACTCTGTCTCTAAAAAAGACAAAAAAAAAAAACAAAAAAAAACAAAAAACAGCTATAAGAAGTCTTTCCAATTATGATTTTGGAAAAGTGGAGCAGTATGGGGAGGCAGCTGATAAATCCTGCTAGAGAACAGAGTGATGCTTGCAAAAGCCACCTAGACAAAGTGATGGCAGTAACACTGGACAAACAAAAAGAGCAGGAATCAAGAATCAGGGAATAGGACAGGCTTACAAAACAAACCAGGAAGTTGATTTACCTGTGAGTTTGTTATATTTCAAACTTTAAGATGTGTCTACAATCCCCTAACTTCCACAGAAAATAAATGAATACAAATGCAATTAAATAAAAGGTGGTTAAATACTCAGAAAATATTATATTTAACCTTAGTCATCTTTTTGCCTCCCTTACTCTCTGGAAGTGAATGTGTACCACACAGTTTTATACCTTGTCGCCTTTCTCTTCAGGTTCATCTTCATTAAGGAATTCTCGTTTGGGGTAAGGAATCTGGCAGCCAGCAAATACACTAAAAGTTATTGGAAAGAAAAAAACATGTAACGACCTAAACGCTACAATTATCTTATTAATTATCATTATCTTATTAATTTAAAATTTCACTTCTTTTCTATAGGTTATTCTCACCTGTGGCTGGTGTTTGCTGAACACCTCCCCATCCAACTTAATTCAGCAATAAGAAAATAATTAGCTATCTGAAGTTTTATACTAATTAGCACTTTCACTTTCACATCCCGACTATTATTAGCTAGTGGACATAGATGACATAAAAGTTTTCCTACACTAACGTCATGAGCACCAAAAATAACTCAATTTGTATTTGTTTTACTAAGAAAATACTTTTTTTCTCCTCAAGAAAAAGTGTAGCTGTAATCAACTCAAGCACAAAGTACGCGCCGGGGTGTGGTGAGGGTGAAGGAGCTGAGGGGCCCTGGAGTGCAGTCAGCTCTCAGTTCCCTACGGTTTGCTCTAATCGTGGGTCTCACTGATTGGGCGGGAAAGGTCTCATCTGTTCTCAGCTTCAGTTTTCATCTGTAAATCTGATCAATGGTCATTCTTAAAACACTTATTTTTATTCTCTACAGCTCTGCCTGTTTCAAAACATAGAACCTTTAACTTGAGCAGCTTTCCTCTAGGTAGCGTTAAGGAAGCCAGCGAAGGGCTTCAGTAACAAGTGCTTCCTCTGCTTCTAGCCACCATTGCGAATCCTCGACCTGGAGCAAAGGACACAGAGAAGGCGGGGTACATACTCTAAGGTTGGCAAGGGGTCCTCCTGAAAATAGGGGTCCTGCAGAGCTTGCTCCGAGGTAATTCTCTTGGTTGGATCCATAGTAAGAAGTTTCTGAAGCTGGAGTAACATGTAGGAAACAGCACGTGAAAAGTTGTTTACAAATCCACATGTTATCTTTTACATTAGTTAACATCTAACAGGATTAACATCTGATAAGCTGTGAATGGCTCACTGCAAATCTGTATACTATACACATTTCTGTAAAACTGGCAGAAATCATCAGCAGTATAGCCCTTTTAAAATTTATTTTCTGTACTAAATTATTAACAAAATCAAGGCTAGGAGTCAAGAGTGACCTCTCAACAGAAAAATATTTAATTTGCCCCAGCATCTACCAATTTCTTTTGAGGAAGACTACCTGGGACAATTCCAGGGTAAATGGGATGAAGTGAGAGTTGTGCTAAGGGTTAGATTTCAGACTGGGAGCGAAGCACCTACCAAGAGAAACACTTTGCTGTCAGGCTTCACCTTGTGTTTCTCCATGTACTTGATGAGGCTACTGTTGGCATACCTGCAAGGACACGGACAGCCGCGCATCAGTGAGAACACTCAAATTTATATTTCTCAATGAAAAACTCCAACACTGTTTTTCTTATATGGCATGTGTTTAAGCCACTGCGTTTTTGTTTTTGTTTTTTTGATGAAAAACAAACACTTTACCAAATATTGGCAAATGTGAAAAAAAAAATAGGAATTGTGGGCCAAGTGTGGTGGCTCACACCTGTAATCCTAGCACTCTGGGAAGTGGAGGCGGTGGGTTGCCTGAGCTCATGAGTTCAAGAACAGCCTGAGCAAGAACAAGACCCCATCTCTAAAAAATAGCCAGGTGTTGGGTGTTGTGGCAGGCACCTGTAGTTCCAGCTACTCAGGAGGTTAAGGCGAAAGGATTGCTTTAGCCCAAGAGTGTGAGGCTGCTGTGAGCTATGATGCCATGGGTGACAGAGCAAAAGAAAGAAATAGGAATTGTCACATACTGCGTTTGAGAGTTTACATTGTTATAATCCCTCTGGAAAACAATCATTTATTAACCACTAAGAACTGAAAATGTGTATATCCTATGACCTAGCAATTCTATTTCTAGGCACATAGTTGAGTATAAGGGATGCTTTTTGAACATGTATAAAGGGATACATGAATAAGAATGTTCTTAGCAGCCTTTGAGTAATAGCAAAGAGCTATAACAATCCAGATGTCCAGGGTGGCGCCTGTGGCTCAAAGGAGTAGGGTGTCAGCCCCATATGCCAGAGGTGGCGGGTTCAAACCCAGCCCTGGCCAAAAACTGCCAAAAAAAAAAAAAAAAAAAAAACCCAGATGTCCATCAACTGAAGAATGGGGTAAATAAATTGTTATACAGTCACAGAATGCAACATTTTACAATAGTAAAAATTAGTATGTAAGTTTGAGTAGGGGGAGAAAAGGAAGCTACAGGAAAAAATAGACAATATGGTAGCATTTGTATACAGTTTAAAGATATTAAAATGAATAATTTTTAGAGATACTACCTATGCAGTAAAACTATAATGAAAATGTGGAATGATATATAACAAGTATTCAGAGTCTACCCGTGGGGAGGGATGTGGACAGGAAGGGAGGATGGACAGGGCCCTGCAGCGATCTTAGTGAGACGCTACATCTTCGGTTGAGGATATGAGTGAAGGGTATTCATTCTGTTTTCCTAACTATACAACATATAATGTTTTCATCAAATTTTCAACATATATATTCTTTCCTACATATGAAATATTTCAAACTAAAAAGGTCTAAAAATAGTAAAAAAAAAAAAAAAAAAAGAGAGAATATAGAAAAGTATAAAGAAGAAACTTAAAATCACTCATAATCATTCAATGATAATGAACCATTCAAAATTTTTATAATTTCCATTTGCTTGTATTTTATACATATATACTAAAAACACAGGGATTTTTTTCCTTTGTTTTTTATAAAATAGGAATCATATTATAAAAATTGTCACGGCTTCACTTAATAAATATTTTCCCTCATGAAATACTCTTTAAACTTATCACTTTGAGTGTCTGTGTATCTTACTGGTATGATGTTATTTGTTTCATAATAGCTATGACACGCAGGTCCCCATAGATAAAGCTGATGCCCACAGAAGGGAGACCATACTGCACTGGTCTGCTGGACCCTACTCAGTCATTTACCAGTTGTGTGATCTTGGGCAAGTTAGTTAACATCTGTGAAAGCTTTAGGTTCCCCACCAAAATAGAGATTTATAATTATATCTACCCTATAGATCTGCTATGATCATATCAGAAAATGCCAGCCAAGGGCTTAGCATCATCCAGGATATAGTAAGTACTCAACTATTTGTGGCAGCTTAGATTACTTCCACAGCCTAAAGTCCTACATTAACCAGTGTGTTGTAAGTATTTCAAATTATATATAAAACCAGCACATTGTACCCCATAAATGCATTATTGTACACAGCTATGATTTCATAAAAAAAAAAAAAAAAAAAAATCCTGGACTTATCCAGTCAAAGGGGATGTACATTTGAAAGCCTTTTTTAGGTGCTGTAGAATACTGCCCCTCAAAGTGGCCCTCAGCAGCAGCCTGGGCATCACCTGAGAGCCTGCATTAGAAACACAGGTTCTGGGTGGCACTTGTGGCTCAAAGGAGTAAGGCATTGGCCCCATATACAGGAGGTGGGGAGTTCAAACCCAGCCCTGGCCAAAAAAAAAAAAAAAAAGAAAAGAAAAGAAACACATGTTCTCAGACTGCCAGATTATAACTCAGAATCTACTTTTTTTTTTTTTTTGTAGGGTCACAGTCTCACTTTATTGCCCTCGGTGGAGTGCCATGGCGTTTCAGCTCACAGCAACCTCCAGCTCTTGGGCTTAGGTGATTGTCTTGACTCAGCCTCCCAAGTAGCTGGGATCACAGGCACCCGCCACAATGCCTGGCTATTTTTTTGTCGCAATTTGGCCGGGGCCAGGTTTGAATCCAGAACCTTCGGTATATGGGGCCAGCGCCCTACACACTAGGCCACAGGCGCTGCCCGGAATCTACATTTTTAACAAGATCTCCATGTAAGTTGCAGGTACATTAAAGTTTCAGAAATACACTCATTCTCATCAGTTGCAGAGGAGTCAGAGTGCCCCTTTTATTGGATCCCGGCCAATAACTAGATATTTTTATTTAAAAAATCTTTACCATGTGTATATTAAAAAAGAATTCCTCCTCCTGGCTCTACACCCGTAACACAGGTTACGGAGCCAGCCACGTACACCGAGGGTGGTGGGTTCGAACCTGGCCTGGGCCAGCTAAACAACTGCAACAAAAAAATTGCCAGGCGTTGTGGCGGTACTTGTAGTCCCAGCTACTTGGGAGGCTGAGGTAAGAGAATCACTTAAGCCCATGAGTTTGAAGTTGCTGTGAGTTGTGACGCCATGGCACTCTACCAAGGGTGACATAGTAAAACTCTGTCTCAAAAAATAAAAAAAATTCCTATAATACCAGGAAAGTTTTTATTGGCAAGATATGTGCTGGTTTTAGTAACAGGAAGAAACCTAAAAGGGTATGCAGAAGTGGGGTCTGTCTACACGTGTTTGATCTTCATACTGAATCAACTTTGACTGAGGTTAACTCCAGATGCTACATTATTCACTATAACATAAAGGATTTTGAATTTGAGGTTGTTCAATTCCTACTGCTTGATTCTCATTTTTTCTTCTTATCTTTCCTACTACTAAATTCAAGTTGAATTGTTTGTTATTTTCCTCTTGGGTTTGCTACAGTTTAGGAGTTGAGCAGTTTTCAAAGACATCAAAACTCTGGATATACTTTATGAAACATTTTATCAGATTATGTTTATTCAAACATTGAATGATTTAAAGTCAACTTAATGATTTCCTTTAAATTCTATTTTTACCTTGCCTTTTTTTTTTTTTTTTTTTTTTTTTTTTGGTAGAGCCAGAGTCTCACTTTATCACCCTTGGTGGAGTGCCGTGGCATCACACAGCTCACAGCAACCTCCAACTCCTGGGCTTAGGCGATTCTCTTGCCTCAGCCTTCCGAGTAGCTGGGACTACAGGCACCCGCCACAACACCTGGCTATTTACCTTGCTTTCTAATGAACCAACTGGAATTGACACTTCAGAGAGATTACAGAAATTTCCACTGTCTTCTTCCTAGTTCATTTCGAGAGCAATTTAGGGGGTTGTTTTTATTTGATATAATAAAAACAAATTGTTATCCTTTTACTTTTTATGTTATTTGAAATAATATTGTCTAGTTGTCTAGAATCTTTTTCTTCATTACATTTTATATACTGTATTAGATTTCAATAATTTTTTTTTCCTTGAGACAGAATCTCACTTTCTTGCCCCTAGTACAGTGCTGTGGTGTCATAGCTCACAACAACCTCAAACTCTGGGCTCAAACAATCCTCTTGCCTCAGCCTCCCAAGTAGCTGGGATTACAGGAGCCTACCACAATGCTCAGCTATTTTTTAGAGACGGGGTCTCACTCTTTCTCAGGCCGGTCTCAAACTCATAAACTCAAGCAATCCACCCACCTTGACTTCTGAGTACTGGAATTACAGATTTAAGTCACTGCACGCAGGCTTTTATTTTTTTGTTTTTTGAGAAAAGAGTATCACTTTGTTGCCTTCAGTAGAGTGTCATGGTGTCATAGCTCACAGCAACCTCAAATCCTTGGGTACAATCCTCCTGAGTAGCTGGGACTATAGGCGCCTACCGTGACATCTGGCTATTTTTCAGAAATGGGGTTTTGCTTTTGCTCAGGCTGATCTTGAACTCTTAAGCTCGCGCAATGCACCCACCCTCCTTGGCCTCCCAGAGTGCTGGGATTACAGGCATAAGCCACTCCATCTGGCCCAAGATTTCACTAATTCTTAGCAAACGCTTTGTTGTCCTATATATTAGCACTCTGTTTTTATATTGGTCAGAACTGTTTACTTAAGAAGTATGGGGTCTTGGGCGGCGCCTATATCTCAATGGGTAGGGTGTTAGCTCCATATACTGAGGGTGGCAGATTTGAACCCGGCCCTGGCCAAACTGCAACAAAAAAATAGCCAGGTGTTGTGGTGGGCGCCTGTAGTCCCAGCTACTTGGGAGGCTAAGGCAAGAGAATCACCTAAACCCAGGAGTTGAAGGTGGCTGTGAACTGTGACAAAACAGCACTCTGCTGAGGCTAAGAAAGTGAGACTCTGTCTCTAAAAAGAAAAGAAAAAAGAAGTATGGGCTCTTGTCTTCCTCTTATTTTTCTAATTGAATTTCATTTATCTTTTTACATTTCTCTCCTTTTATATTTTTATTGCGAACACTATAACTTTTTGTAAAACTTTTCATTTGGTGTTTAAATACTAAATTAGATATTAAGTAGCTCCATTAATTTTCTCCATCTTTTATATTAGAATTTCTTCAATTACTTGTGTGTTCTATAAATGCTTAAATTAAGCATCCAAAACTGAAGTCATTGTCTATTCTCCCAAACCTCTTTTCCTACTGTATTTTCTATCTTGGAAAATGGCTCACTAATTCTTTTTTTTTTTTTTTTTTTTTTTTGAGACAGAGCCTCAAGCCGCCACTCTGGGTAGAGTGCAGTGGCATCACAGCTCACAGCAACCTCCAATTCCTGGGCTCAAGCGAGTCTCCTGCCTCCGCCTCCCAAGTAGCTGGGACTACAGGCGCCCGCCACAATGCCTGGCCATTTTTTTTTTGGTTGCAGCCATCGTTGTTTGGCGAGCC
>CAUYRH010027995.1:0-14782 GCA_963574655.1 Perodicticus potto
AAACAAAATAACTTTCAACCACGGATCCTGTACCCAGCTAAACTGAGTTTCATTTATGATGGAGAAATTAAATACTTTAATGACATTCACATGTTGAAAAAATTTGCCATAACTAAACCAGCTCTCCAGGATATTCTCAGACCTATCCTCCATAATGACCAGTACAATCCTCCACCACAAAAGTAAACTCACTCAGAAACTTTTGATCAAATTCCAACTTCCACAGTGGCAAAAGGATCAAAAATGTCCACTGGACTTTCGAAAAACTGGATATGCAAAATCTAGCATGCTTATCAATATTCTCAATTAATGTGAATGGCTTAAATTGTCCTCTAAAGAGGCAAAGGTTGGCTAACTGGATACAAAAACTCAGGCCAGATATCTGCTGAATACAAGAATCTCATCTTACCTTAAAAGATAAATATAGACTCAGGGTGAAGGGATGGTCATCTATATTTCAGGCAAATGGAAAGCAGAAAAAAGCAGGGGTGGTTGCAATTTTATTCGCAGATACAATAGCCTTTAAACCCACAACAATAGGCTTTAAACCAACAAAAGAAAGGAAAGATAAGGATGGTCACTTCATATTTCTTAAGAGTAATACTCAATATGATGAGATTTCAATTATTAATATTTATGCACCCAACCAGAATGCACCTCAATTGATAAAACAGACTCAAAGAGACATGAGCAACTTGATTTCTGCCAGCACCATAATATTCAGAGATTTTAACACTCCTTTGACAGTGTTGAATAGATCCTCCAATAAGAAGCTAAGGAAAGGCTCGGTGCCTGTGACTCAACGGGCTAAGGCACCAGCCATGTACACCTGAGCTGGCAGGTTTGAATCCAGCCCAGGACCACCAATCAACAATGACAGCTGCAACCAAAAATGGCCGGGTGTTGTGGCGGGCGCCTGTAGTCCAGTTACTTGGGAGGCAGAGGCAGGAGACTTGCTTGAGCCTAGGAATTGGAGATTGCTGTAAGCAGTGATCACTCTATCCAGGGTGACAGCTTAAGGCTCTGTCTCAAAAAAAAAAAAAAAAAGAAGAAGAAGAAGCTAAGCAAAGAAATTTTAGATTTAAACTTAACCATTCAACATTTGTATTTAACAAACATCTACAGAACATTTCATCATAACAAAACTGAATATACATACATTATTCTCATCAGCCCATGGAACATATTCCTAATTTGATCACATTTTAGGTCACAAATCTAATCTCAGGAAATTTGAAAGAATAGAAATTATTCCTTGCATCTTCTCAGATGATTATGGAATAAAAGTTGAACTTAATAACAACAGGAATCTGCATACTCATACAAAAACATGGAAGTTACATAACCTTATGCTGAATGATAGATGGGTCATAGACAAGATTAAGAAGGAAATTACCGGGGAGAGAGTCATGAAGATGGCGATGGTGATGGTCCCGTAGTTCATCACTCTCCAGTCAGCAGGTGAGAGGGAGGGAGTACTGGACCTTTCGCCATGTGAATTGTCGGAGTGGATGGGCACTTGGCGATGCACAGCGATTTGGTGGATTGTTGTATTTGAAATATAGTTCATAACCGCGGAAACTGCTGTAAACTGTTTCCCCCTGCATGGCGGAGGGGCAGCCGGCCCCTCCCACAGGGAGGACAGCAGGTCGCAACTCACAAAGCCTAATTGGGGAAAAATTTCCACCGAAACGTGGATCTCAGTTTGACGACCAGAAAGGCATGCTGCTAGGTCCCACGGAGACCCGCACATCTCAGATGCGAGGCGGATACAAACATATGAGAATGCCCAAAATGGCAAGCGTCTTTTCCCCAGATCATTGGGAATAGGTGTTCTGTCTGTGCTATCTCAGGGAGAGAATCCTGGTGAGGTCTGACTGCGCAGGGGGACCGGGATCCTGTGGTGTGGAAAAGACACTTTGAGCTGTGGAAGGTGGCATAGAGGGCCCCCGAGCACTCCAGCCAGGGAAAAAGCCGCAGGTCAGACCAGTGGGAGCCCCCTCCCCTCCAGCCGTAGCTGCAGCAGGTGGCCGGCCAGCGGCGACAGGCAAAGATCGCACACGGAGCTCTCCTCTTTCTGCCAATTTCAGTTCCCGGATTGCAAGAGAGCGGGAGGGCAGAGCGGAGAGTTCTGATACAAGAGGGCTGGTACACCTAAGTTGGAGGTTGGATGGGAGTGTCCTTTGGAGCCGAGCACCCAAAATAAAGCACCTCTTCCAACGCAAACTGGGGGAAAAACTACAAAACTACAAAAATGGCGACTGGTCAGTCAGTGCTGTTCCCTATGGCAACAGTGTAACTCAGAAACACATAGAAGCCTGAGAACCATTCACAGCACCATCTGGTGTTCACAAAGTATATTGCATTACAAATTCACTCCACTTAAGCTGACGCTTGAGACTTTTATTTCTATATATACAGAAGAACAATATCTTTGAGATTGTTTTGTTGTTTTTTTTCTTTGTTGTTGTTTTGTTTTGTTTTTCTTGTTTTTGAATATCCTTTTTTTTGGAGGTGCCATTGACAATTAATTTTTGCAGCCTTAAAGAAAGATGGAGACTTTACCTCTTTCATGTTTACGTGGATGGAGCTGGAACATATTCTTCTCAGCAAAGTACCTCAAGAATGGAAGAAAAAGTATCCAATTTACTCAGTTTTGCTATGAAACCAATTTATATGAAAGCTATAACCCAATTATAGCCCAAGAAGAAGGGGAAAGAGGAGAGGGAGGAAAGGGGAGGAGGGAGAATGGGTGGAGGGAGAGTAATTGGTGACACCACACCTATGGTGCATCTTATAAGGATACATGTGAAATTTACTAGGTGTAGAATATAAATGTCTTAACACAATAACTAAGAAAATGCTGAAGGCTATGTTAACCAGTTTGACGAAAACATTTCAAATTGTATATAAAACCAGTACATTGTACCCCATGATTGCATTAATGTACACAGCTATGATTTAATTTTAAAAAATAAATAAATAAATAAAAACAAAGCTAGGCAAATGTAGACTAATGCAAAAAAAAATCAGTTTTACTAGCTCTGTATGTATAGAGACACACAAATACACAAAACACACACAATCACACACACCTGTAGAAGAAGTATACAAAGTTGAAAATTCTCAGAAATGATCAGGTAGAATAAAGGGATTACACTGAAAAATCCTAGAAGTGGGCACTGTAGAAAAGTTTCTAAAATTATTCAACAACTTCATCCAAAAAACCCCCAAAACACAGAAATTGAGTGACTGGATGGACCAGCCATACTTAATACAAACAAATATATAATCATAGAGACATTTAAAGAAAATTTAATTGGAAGGATAGCAGTTGACACAGAAGAAAGAGGCTAAAATGATGGCTCAGGGTTTATTTGGAGTGTCTGGATACTTAACTAGCCCATAACATTGGTAAAATATAACAGTCCTCAAAAAATATTTGTATATTTGAATAAAAATCAAAATTTTCTCAGAGTCAACTTGCTCTCCCCTAGGCAGTCAATGTTCTAGCAAAGTTAGGAGGGTTTTATTACTCTCAGTAATATAACATTGTGTTGTTGCCTAAGATTTGATGTTAAAATAAATCCTACTTTGATCATTTATAAAACATATGATAGGCTTTAAAGAGGCTGTAAGATGTATGTGATTTACATTTAGGAGGGCTCTGATGATTTTGCTAAGCTTCTACAAGCCTCCATTAAAAGTTCTCAATTCAGCTCCTCCACCTTTGATTGTTTGGAGGCAAATTATCCTGAGCGTGACACCAGGAAGGGTTCCTGAGAAATTAGTGATCAAGATGCCTGATAAACCACATGTTTTCAAGAAAAAGTCTCAACAGTTAAAAAGAAATTCAAAAAGAAAAACTGATGATGATGGGGCGGTGCCTGTGGCTCAGCGAGTACGGCGTCAGCCCCATATACCAAGGGTGGCAGGTTCAAACCCGGCTCTGGCCAAATTGCAAAACAAAAAAATAGCCGGGTGTTGTGGCAGGCACCTGTAGTCCCAGCTACTCAGGAGGCTAAGGCAAGAGAATCACTGAAGCTCAGGAGTTGGAGGTTGCTGTGAGCTGTGATGCCACAGCACTATACTGAGGGTTATAAAGTGAGAATCTGTCTCTACAAAAAAAAAAAAAAAAATACACTGGATGATGATGAAGAGTTGTCAGAGAGAAAGTTTAGAAACACAGGAAAAAGAAATAAAAATCATCCAAACCATCTGCCTTCTGAAGGACAAACAAAGCATACTAATATAAAACAGATAAAGATAGCTCCCAACAAAAGCAAAACCTGGCAACTACTTTCAAAGAGTAGTAGAAAGCATTTGCAAACAATAATGGAATCAGTAATAATAACAGTTTTGCATAATAGTAGTAGAGAAAAAGAAGAAATACAGTATCATCTCAACTTACTGAAAAAAGATTGCTACAACTTTGTGAAACCCTGAAAGTCCCTCCTGAAAAGCTGAAGGATTTAACTCATGTGTCAAGTCTACTGGATGTGGAAAGGGCATGGGAGCAAGCTAATAAAGAAGGTCTGGCATTATTGCAGGAAGAAATAGATAAAATGGTAGAGACTGCCATTTTAGAGAATTAATGACTGAGGATATTATTTCTTTGGTAGGTAAGTGAATCAATTTATTTTCTATTGTCATGAAAGCATATCTTTACTTAAGAAAATTATTTTGAAAGGAATGGTAGCACATTTATTCCCCCTATAATAAAAAACAACCAAAAAAAAAAAAACCCTTTCTTATAAACTTTTCCAAATGTATAATTAGCTTTTATATGTGTGTGAATAAAGTGTCACTTAAATATTAAAAAAAAAAAGATCTCAATTCAAAGATCTTAGACTTCACCCAGTGAACTATTTGTAGTAGTTTTGATAAAAAGAAAAAAAAATTGTAGGATCAAATCTATAGGTTCACATAACTGTGCCACTTGACATCGTCATCATCCTCTATAATTCACAAAGCATTGTCTACTAGCCTGTTATAATTTCTCACATTTCATTTTGTTTTTATTTTCTCTTTTTGTAATAACTACAACAAAATACACCAAAAAAGGCTCAATGATCCCCAAAATACGTATATAAAACTGAGGCTGAGTAATTTAATATAACAGTTCTTTTTAAAAATTTTATGACTGAAACATCCTTAAAGTCAGAAAAGATGAACACTCAGAATATTGGAATATAACCCAAAGAAGCTTCACAAAATTAAAGTTACCCTTCAAGTATCCTGTTTTATCTTTACATGTTTTTATAACTTCTGGATCTGAGAAGAGTATGGTAGAAGCAAGCTGACACCACAATTAGGAAAAAACAGATAACATCGGGACATGACTCCACTTCCAAAAATCATATGGTTAAAGACATTTGAAACAAAATGGACTAAATGAATTTAATATGCAGAAGATTAAATCTTTTTAGGTTGAGTTGATATTAATAGCTATTTTCCACCTTGGGTGTGTTTGCTGAAACTGGGCTCACTATAGAAGAGAACATCTTTTGGGAAAAGAAAAATAAATGGAGTTTTTAATGACACTAAATAGGAATCTATTTGATGAATGTTAAATAGAATCTAGAAGATCATCAAGATCATGTCTCATTCTTCCAATGAGAAATGTGTTTAGTCCTCAAATAGCATGGGAAGCAGGAGAGTTAAGATTGAAAAGACAAAGACATTCACAATTTCTGGTGCATTAGAAACAACGTCTCCAGAGTGGAACCTACAACATTCAACAGGTCTTATCTTTGAGACATTTAGAACCAAACAAAAACAGTATAAGTAAAGTATCAAAACAGCCTTTAACACAGGGCAGGACGCAGTGGTTCATGCCTATAGTCTCAGCACTTTGGAAGGCTAGACCGGGCAGATCACTTGAGGTCAGCCTGGGCAACATGACAAGACCTCTATCCACACACACACACACACACACACAAGACAGACAGCCTCAACACAGACCTGATTGGAGTAAATTCATTTACACACTATTCTCTCTTGAAAAAACAAAGTAATATCAACTTCAGTATTTTTTCTTCTTTTACACAGAAGGTCCTATACATAGTAAAAACAAAATGTAAGACAACTGAGAAGGTTAAAAAAGGAAAGAAAGAAATCGTTAGAAGCAGAACCACAGGTGGCACACAATCAGAGTTATAAGAGAAAGACTTTAAAATAAATATAAATGTTAAAACAGAAAAGATGGACACATTTCCATGTATATTAGATTAAGAATCAAACATTCTAGAATTGAGAAACATAATGAATGAAATTTAAAATTTATTAGACATATTAGCAACAGGCTTGACAAAGCAGAAAAGATTAGCAAACTCATAGAAAGTCAATAAAAAATAATCAGAGGATCCAATGGGAAGAGGGCTGACAGATCATCTCAGAAAGAAGGAAAAGTTTTAAATGAAAATGGAAAAAAACCTTGCAAATAAAAACAATGTAATCCAAACATTTGTACCCACATGTTAATCTGAAATTTAAAAAAAAAATAAAGATGTATTCAGAAAGATTTTTAAAAAGTAAAAAGAAGTGATACTCAGCACACTGGTAATGTAGTAAATATACATAGAAATTCTTTAAACTGAGAAAAATAAGCCCAGATAAAAGCACAATTAATGAAAGCAGGCTTTAAGTATACAAAAAATATACCAGAGATGGCGGGTTCAAACCTGGCCCTGTCCAAAAACTGTAAAAAGATAAAAATAAATTTAAAAAAAATACCTAAAAAGGACAAATATTTGGGTCAATATAAATAATATTGATTTTTAAACCAGTAATATTAATATTGTATGGAGTTTTTAACATAAATAGAAGTGAAATGCATCACAACAATAGCACAAAGGATGAAAAGGGATAACTGTATTTAAACCACCAGAAGGTTTATACATTTTGAGGAGGAGTGGTAAAGTATCAAGAGAAACTACTCTTTGTCAAACACGTAATCTCTAACACTGGGATCTGCAAAGCACAGTCCATGAACCAATCTTGCTAGTAACTTGTTTTGGTAATTGTATTGGCACACAGACACACCTATTTGTTTTTGTATTATCTATATCAGCTTGCTCCTTACAGCTGTAAGACCGAGTAGCTTCACAGAGATAATATGGTTTCCAAGCCAAAATATTTCCAGTAAATGTTTACAGACCTCTGTCCTAAAGTAACAACTTAAAAATATATATAACCCAGACTCTAATAGAATAAAGTAGAATAAAAATATTTAAGGCAGAAATGAATAAATAAGCAAAGATGTGATTAAAATAAAAAAAAATGGTAAAATAATAGACTTATCCCTAACTTAAGTTGTAGTAGCCTAAACAAAAAAAATAAAAACTATTTTCTGGCTGAATTGAAAAAAAAAAAAAAGAAGGGGCAAAATACATTCATTAAATATATGAAAACAGAGTTTTTGAAAAGTTTATAAAGATTTGTCATGGACTCATGAACCAAAAGAAAGCTAGTGTGGTGATATTAGCAGACACAATTGACTTCGAAGCTAGAATGTTACTGTAGAAAAAGAAAGTCATTTCAACAGGAAGACATAATGTAAAACAAATAGACACAAAATATATAAGGGAAAAATAGCTCTTAAAGGTCTTAAGGAAACTCTAAAATTCTAAGAGAACTTAAAGAGAGAAACAGACAAATCTAGTTGAAGAATGTAACATATCTTGCTTGGTACTGAAAGAACAGACAAAATATCAGTAAGGACATTGAATATTTGAACAAGTTATAAACCAACTTGACCTGATTAGCAATTATGAAAGACTGTGTCAAACAGCTGCGGAATACACATTTCCTCAGGGTTCCCATGGAATATTAACTAAAGTAATCCATGTGCCAATACAAAATTCAAGTCTCAATAAACTTCAAAGGACTAACATCCGTACAAGGTTTCTTCTCTGCCACAGTGGATTTACACTGTGGAATAAGGTACAAAAAGATAACTAGAAATAAGACAACACACTTCTAAAGAATCTATGCTTCAAATAGGAAATCATAATGGAAATTTTAAAATATGTTACAGTAAATTTCAATGAAACTATTACATGTCAAAATTGCGAGATGTAACTAAAGATCTGATGGTAGGGATATGTACCACTGTCAGTGCACATACTAGAAGAGAAAAAAGATTGAAAATTGAGATGTAAGCTTCCATTTTAAAAAGGCAGAGAAAACAGCAAAATTAAACCCAAAGAAAAAAGATGAAAACAGTAAAAATAGGAACAGAAATTAACAATATAGAAAATGAACATTATCTAACAGATGGGGACATTGAGGTGCAGAGAAGGTAAGTAACTTAACCAAATTGCATACTTAGCAATGGGCAGAGCCATGACTTCAATCCAGGTAGCCTGGTACATCAGAGCCTGTATTTTTAATCTCAGTATAAGTAGACTTACATGAAAATCCAAATAGGCTTCAAGCAGGAAAGGTAAACAATACTCCACTATACATTATTGACACCACCAAAGCTCTCTCCAACTCAGCATGAGATTTTACCTTCTCTGTTGCTCTGGCTCTAACCACTAATGATTGATTCCCCTTTACTACTCTAACTGCTACTGACCTGAACCCAGTATACAACCATCACTCAGCCCCACATTCCAAGCAGCCCCAGCTGTAATCAAAGTCTCAGCTACAGGCCTCATGTGTCACAAAGAAATGACAAATATACATGGATAGGAAAGTTCCTTAAAAGCTGTTCTGTGGCTTCTGTAAAATACACACGAAGAGGCAGTTTGTTGCTAATTACCCAACAGATTAAAAGTTAATTTAGTTGTTTTTCTCCTAATTTTTTTTTTGTATTGTACAATTGTTTGGGAGACAGTAAATATATACCAAAACTATGTTGGCTGATCTGACCTTAATCTGTATCCTTTTTCCTTATTAAACTACAATCATGAATATAACAGCTTCTAGTGAGCTCTGAGTCTTTCTATTGAAATAACAAAGGTTAGTTCAGGTTTGGTAACCCTTCAAACTTGCACTGGGTGTCAAAAGTAAAAATGATTTGGGGGACTACATCCTCTAAACTTCATAGCTGGCCAACACTCCTCATAAGAGGCAATAATCTCAGTTTTCTACTGTTCTACCCACCCCATTCTTAATGAAAGTTGGGCAAAATTGGAGACTATTCCTATAACTATTTCACTCCTACTCATCTGCCTTCCATCCTTTTTCTTGTCACAGATATGATTCATATATTATCATCAAAATTGCATGTTTTATTAATATCTCAGTTTGGACACCTAACATTTACACAGATAAATCATAAAAGAAAAAATATTTAAACACTAAGCCCTTCTATAGTTCCCAAGGTTGCCACTGTCTGGCCATGAGATCCTTATCCAACTCCTGTCCCTCACAGAACTTGAACTTGAATTAAACAGCCTCCTTGCCTGTTCACATGTTTACATTCTTTGCTTATTTGAGCCTCTATAACCTGAACACACAAAACTCCTTTTCCCTGATTCCTTCCACTCCCTTTTCCTATTCAATATTACCTGTTTTGGAGACAGAATTCTTCACTCCCCCTTAAAGGTCCATCAACACTGGCACTGACCTCACAAGGTTGGCAGAGGCCTTCAGTGAGGTAATATTTATAAAGGAAACAGAAATACCCTGACATGCGCTAAGCACCACTGTATGCTCAGGTACTGTAACTGTTATTACTCCTCCTTTTGCAAACGCTGCGGAAGCCATCTTTATTGACCCCACTTTATTCATGGTCTATGACAACTGAGCTGTCAATTGCATAGTTATTCTCTATTCTATGCCCATTAGCTTCTGGATCATTATGCCGTAAGGACAGGATTCATGGTCTGTCATTTCCCTATGGTGGTAGAGATTTCAGGCACAAAGCACATGCTGAATCTTTCTGACCCCTAATAAATCTTGAGATAACTGGGGTGACAGAACACATCCGCGTGCTGAGGAGGGATATAATATTTGAACTGCTACAAGGTGTCAGTGTGTCTCATTTGTTCACCAAGGCCCTGGGATTTAGACTTTATTATGTAAAGATTTGGGATTTACAGGCTGACAACGTGTACCCGTTACTGACAAGTAAGAACAAAGAATAATAGACATCAAACTCACCTTCATATTCAACCTCCTTATAAAGACTCACCCAGTGTTCGCCAATACCAAATTCTTCTCTACTCCTTAAGCATGGGAAAGACAGTACTTCCCAGTATTTGAAAACCACTTTATGACTTTCCACTATTTCTTTGCTTTCAGTGAGACCAGTGACATTACAGACGATGGAGTCTTTGTCAATCTGAGTCCTAGAACAAACCTCAAGTCCATTTGCATTGGACATAAGAGAGAATTAACTGTGAGATGTTCAATGCCTGAGATGTGGGGATTCATTTGTTCCAGCACCATACCTAGTCTCTTCCAGCTGGTATTCTAGGCAAATAAGAACTTCACAATGGCCTTATTATTTTGTTAACACTGCCATACTGTACCATAATTTTTTATTCTATGTTTTTTAAAAATCACTTTAATGAACTATGATCAATATATATTCAAAACAGCCTTATTATTTTGCTAACACTGCCTTATTTTACCATAACTTTATGTTTTTAAAAAAATCACTTTAATGAACTATGACTGATATACAAAAAGCTGTACATATTAAACGTACACAAGATGAGTTTGCTATACATCCATGAAAGCATAACCACAACCAATGTCATAAGCCTATTCATCACTTCTAAACTTTCCTCTTATCCTTCTAATTGATTTTTGTGTGTGTGTGTTATAAGAGCAGTTAAAATAACACCTACCATCTTTTTTTTTTTTTATTGTTGGGGATTCATTGAGGGTACAAGATGTGTCACACACTAAGACCCCACCCCCCTCCTTCCCTTTTGCCAATCTTCCCTTCTCCCACCCACCTCCCTCCTTCCCTCTCTCTGTTCTTCCTTTCCCCCCAGCACCTTCTCTTCTTTTCCCCACCCCCTTCTCTCTCTCTGCTTTCCTCCCCTTTTCCCACCCCCCCGTGTCATTAACTGTCATTAATTGTCCTCATATCAAAATTGAATACATAGGATTCATGCCATTCTTGTGATGCTTCACTAAGAATAATATGTTCACTTCCATCCAGGTTAATACAAAGGCTGTAAGTCTCCATTTTTTTAATGGCTGAATAGTATTCCATGGTATACATGTATCATAGCTTATTAATCCATTCCTGGGTTGGGGGGCATTTAGGCTGTTTCCACATTTTGGCAATTGTAAATTGAGCTTTGATAAACAGTCTAGCACAACTGTCCTTACGATAAAAGGTTGTTTTTCCTTTTGGATAGATGCCCAGTAATGGGATTGCTGGATCAAATGGGAGGTCTAGCTTGAGTTCTTTGAGGTTTCTCCAAACTTCCTTCCAAAAAGGTTATATTAATTTACAGTTCCACCAGCAGTATAAATAAAAGTGTTCCCTTCTTTCCACATCCATGCCAGCATCTGCAGTTTTGAGATTTTGTGATGTGGGCCATTCTCACTGGGGTTAGACGATATCTCAGGATGGTTTTGATTTGCATTTCTCTAATAATTTAGGACAATGAGCATTTTTTCATATGTTTGTTAGCCATTCGTCTGTCTTCTTTAGAGAAGATTCTATTGATCTCTCTTCCCCATTGATCTATGGGGCTGTTGGTTTTCATGTGGATTAATTTAAGTTCTGTATACATCTTAGTTATTAAGCTTTTGTCTGATTCAAAATATGCAAATATCCTTTCCCATAATGGAGGTTGTCTATTTGCTTTGGTTGTTGTCTCTTTAACTGTACAGAAGCTTTTCAGTGTAATTAAGTCTCATTTGTGTATTTTGGTTGTTATTGCAATTGCAGTCTTCTTCATGAAGTCTTTCCCCAGGCCAATATGTTCCAGTGTTTTTCCTGTGCTTTCTTTGAGTATTTTTATCATTTCATGCCTTAAATTTAAGTCCTTTATGCATCTTGAATCAATTTTTGTGAGTAGGGAGAGGTGCAGGTCCAGTTTCAATTTTTTGCATGTGCATACCCAATTCTCCCAGCACCATTTATTGAATAGGGAGTCTTTCCCCCAGAGTATGTTCTTGTTTGCCTTATCAAAGATCAGGTGGTTGTAAGTTGTCAGTTTCATTTCCTGGTTTTCTATTCGATTCCAAAAGTCTATATCTCTATTTTTCTGCCAGTACCATGCTGTCTTGACCACTAAGGCCTTGTAGTACAGCCTAAAATCCAATATGCTGATGCCTCTGGCTTTATTTTTATTACTAAGAACTGCCTTAGCTGCCTTATTTTTTCTGGTTCCATACAAAATGCAGAATCCTTTTTTCCAAGTCCTAAAAGTACAATGTTGGTATTTTAATAGGGATGGCAATGAATTGGTAGATTGCTTTGGGAAGTACAGACATTTTAACAATGTTGATTCTTCCCAGCCATGAGCATGGTATGTTCTTCCATTAATATGGAATATCCTCTCCTATTTCCTTTCTTAGGGTTTCATTAGTCTTTCTTAATATCCTCTGCTATTTCCTTTCTTAGGCTTTCATAATTTTTTCTTGTAGAAACAGAGTCTCATTTTATTGCCCTTATTAGAGTGCCATGGCATCACACAGCTCACAGCAACCTCGAACTCCTAGGCTTAGGCGATTCTATTGCCTCAGCCTCCCGAGTAGCTGGAACTACAGATGCCTGCCACAATGCCCAGCTATTTTTTTGTTGTAGTTTGGCTGGGGCTGGGTTCAAACCCACCACCCTCAGAATGAGGGACCAGCACACTACCCACTGAACCACAGGCACCACCCCTCATAATTTTCTTTATAGAGGTCCTTTACCTCTTTTGTATATTCCTAGGTATTTCATTTTCTTTGGAACTATGGTGAAGGGAGGTGTGTCGTTAATTAGCCTCTCATCTTGGCTGTTATGGTGTATAGAAAGGCTACTGACTTGGGGACGTTGATTTTATATCCTGAGACGTTCCTGTATTTTGATGACTTCCAGGAGTATTGTGGTTGAGTTTTGGAGTTCTCTAAGTATAAGATCATATCATCAGCAAAGAGGGAGAATTTGACCTCTGCTCCCATTTGGATGCCCTTTATTTCCTTGTCTTACCTAATTGTATTGGCTAAAACTTCCAGCACTATGTTGAGCAGTAATGGCAACAGAGGATAACCTTGTCTAGTTCCAGTTCTAAGTGGAAAAGCTTTCAGTTTAACTCCATTCAGTAATATATTAGCTTTGGGTTTGTCATAGATAGCTTCAAGCGGTTTAAAAAGTGTGCCACCTAAGCCTATATTCTTCAGTGTTCTAATTAGAAAAGGATGCTGGATTTTAGCAAAAGCTTTTTCTGCATCTATTGAGAGGATCATATGGTCTTTGTTTTTACTTCTGTTGATATGATGAATAATGTTTATGAACTTGCATATGTAAAACCAGCCTTGCATCCCTGGGATAAAACCTACTTGATCATTATGTATAACTTTTTTGATGATAAGCTGTAATCTATTGGCTAGGATTTTGTTGAGAATTTTTGAATCTATATTCATTAGTGAAATTAGTCTGAAATTCTCCTTTTCAATTGGGTATTTTCCTGGTTTTGGTATCAGGGTAATGTTTGGTTCATAGAACATGTTGGGAAAGATTCCTTCCTCCTCAATTTTTTGGAATAATTTCTGCAGTAAGGGAATAAGCTCTTCTTTGAAGGTTTGATATAATTCTGGTGTGAAGCCATCCAGACCAGGGCATTTTTTTTTGTTGGGAGAATTTTTATTGTTTCTTTTATCTCAGTGCTTGAAATTGGCCTGTTCAGATCTATTTCTTCTGGGCTAAGTCCAGGGAGGTGTGATTCCAAATATTGATCCATTTCCTTCACATTGCCAAATTTCTGGGCATAGAGTTTCTGGTAATATTCAGAGATAATCTCTTGTATTTTTGTGGCATCAGTTGTTATTTCCCTTTGCCATTTCTGATTGAGGTTACCAGAAATTTTACTTTTCTATTTCTAGTTAATCTGGCCAACGGTTTATGAATTTTATTTATTTTTTCAAGAAACCAACTCTTTGTTTCATTAATTTTCTGAATGATTCTTTTGTTTTCAATTTCATTAATCTCTGATTTAATTTTGGATATATCTTTTTTTTTAGCAGATCAAACAACATGAATTTATTAGCTCATTGGGAGGCACAACTGGGCTTTCTGCTGAGAGTCTCACGCAATGTTAAAGTGTTGGCCAATCTGGGCTCTTATTTGGCAGCTCTGAGAAAGAATCTGCATCCAACCAACTCCATTCAGATTGTTGGTAGAGTCTTGTTCTTTGTGGCTGGAGTCCCATGTTCTTACTGGCTGTTCTTTGGAAGCCACTCGCATTCCTTTCCCTGGGGTCTCCTGCTCTTCAAAGCCAGCACTAGCAAATGAGTCCTTCTCTGCTTTGAATACCTCTGACATCTTCTCTTGCTACCAGCCAGAGAAAACTTATGCTTTCAAAGGCCTCCTCATATCTTCAGGTCAACCAACTTGGAACTATGATTATATCTGGAAAATTCCTTCATAGCATTGCCTAGATTAGTATTTGATTGAAAAGCCAGGAGACGGGAATCTTGGTGGTGACCTTTAGAATTCCACCTACCAGACAGTTATTCCGTAAAGCTATCTTAAGGTCTTTGTCAATCATTTTATTAATTAAATAACAATTATTTATTGACTAAGTACATCATATTAGCCACAGTCATGCTAAATGGCATCTTACTTTTCATTCAAAAACTTGAAGTTTACCCTAGGCTA
>CAUYRH010027996.1:0-25099 GCA_963574655.1 Perodicticus potto
ATCTTACCGGCACTGAGATGTTCTATAGGATAGAGGGCGGGATCACACCTGTGGTACATATTTGAAGGGTTAGGAGAAAACTTCTAAATACAGATCAAAATTGTTCTCACAAAGTAATAAGAAAGTCTCTTGAATGTTATCACAATCAGGTTGATGAAGAACTCACATTTAAAGTAATCTGAGTATTTAGATCATGTTAGAAGATCTTTTTTACAACAATTTAAATTTCTCTAAGATTTATTAGTCTATTCGTGTTTTTAACTTCTTGGTATAATTTTGGTCTTTTGTGTTTTCTATAGATATATTTATTTTATTTTGATTTCAAAGTTATTTCTTAAACCAGTCATATTATTTTTTTGTAGTGCACAGAACTATTGTGTCTGTATTATACTCCCTTTTTTATTCCATATTTTGTTTATGTCCTCTTACTTTTTTGATAATGTTTGTCTACATAATCCACTTAAATGGAGAGCCAGTTTTTGATTATGTCACTTTTGATTTTGACTTTTGGAGCTATCTTTTTGCTTATTTATTTTTAATTTTTTAAGCTTTTAAGTTTCAGGTTACTGTGAGGGTACAAATATCTAGGTTACAATATTTGCATTTATTAGGTGGAACCCCTCTTGTAGTTGTACCCTGCACCCAAAAGATGGGCCATATACCTTTACATAGTGCCCATTAAGTGGGAGTACTCCAATCACCCCTCTTCTTCTCACTCCCCTGACAGATTTTCCTCCCCCCTTCTATGAACTGAATTGAGTTTTTCTCTTGTGTGGACTTGTATTAGTTTGCCTACTGCCTTCTTGTTAAGATTGAGTCCATTAGATACTTGCTTTGCCATTCTTACGATACTTTACTAAGAAGAATGTGTTTCTCTATTTAAATTATATCGGTTCCTGTTTATTATTTTTTTCTTTTTTTACATGTTCTCTGTTTATGTTTTTCCAACTTGTAGGTTGGATGTTTATGACTTTTGCTCCCTAATTAATGTTTTTAAATCTCTAAGATCTTTCTAAGTTATGATTTTGATATGTCTCTCATATTTTGTTTAGTGTTATTTATATTAACATCTAAATACTTTGTAGTTTCATTTTTAATTTTCTTTAAATATTTACGACTATTTAGTTGTATATTATTTAGTTACCAACAGTAGGATTTTAAACTATTCTTTGGTTATTACATTCTAATTTTTTTTTTTGCTTTATGGTAATAAATACAATTTGTAGGTTTATCTTTGGTATTTATTAGGACTTTTTATAGGCTAAGACATGAACTATTTTTGCAAATCTTTTTATATGCTTCAAGAAGCATATTATCTCTTTTTCTTGGATATAGTGTTATGATGTTATATATAGCTGATGGCATTCCCACATATTCTTCTGCTGTTTGCATTATGAGATGATAGTAAATTATCCAAGTAAAGTTGTTGATTCACCTATTTTTCTTGGAATTTTATCAGTCATTAATTTTGTGACATTCTACATATGTATGTACATACATATATTTTAAGTAAATTTATTTTGTTTATTATTACTCTCCCCTGATTTCAACATGGTTTTTGTTCCTTATTTACTTTTACAAAACTTCTTTATTATGAAAACTTTCATAAACATCCAAGTGGAGAGAAAAGAATATACTAAGTTCTCTGCACATATCAGCCTGTGTTTATTATTTTTAAAGTATTTTATCAAATTTTTGATTTCAAAAATCATGTCATTTCAACTTTTTTTTTTTTTTTTTTTTTTTGCAGGTTTTGGCCAGGGCTGGGTTTGAACCCACCACCTCTGGTAAATGAGGCCAGCGCCCTACTCCTTTGAGCTACAGGTGCCACCCAACATTTCAATTTTCAATTATTGTAGTTTTATGTTCTTGGTATTTTTTTCTTTTTTTGAGAGAGAGTCTCACTTTGTTGCCCAGGATGGAGTGCTGTGGTGTCATCTTTGGCTCGAGTGATCCTCTTGCATCGCGCTCTGGGGTAGCTGGGACTACAGATATAGGTGGCCAGCAGGACTGGGTCCTTTTTCTATTTTTAGTAAAGCCAGGGTCTTTAAACGCCTAACTTCAAATGATCCTCTCTCACCTCACCTTGCTAACTTCCCTAGTGCTGGAATTATGGGTTTGAGCCATTGTACCAGGGCTCATTTCAATATGTATCTTTTAACTGATAAGAATTTCTTTAAATACAATCACCTTGTTGCTTACATTTCTTCATCTGAAAAAAATATTCTGTTAGATTTAATCTTTGTGGGGTTTATTTTTGAACGGTAACTTTCAAAATGAAAAGAAATAAAGAAAATTCACAAATTTCAAGCTCTTTGATAACTTAGAAACATCCTTTTAGGGCAGAGAGAAATAAATGCTCACTTACATTAAGAAATTTATTAATTTTGGTTCTAAATTGACCATTCCTTTCTGTTTGTGTTCTCTCAGTTCTGTACTATATTGCTTCTATCACTTCTATGCCACTGACCACAAAATAATCTAGCTTTCATTTATCCTCAGTACCAAAGCCATACATAAAGCTGCCTACCCGATTCTCCTCCATACTCATAGAATTCAGTGCCGAAATACTGTTCCTCCAACTTTAACCTGTTTCTCCCACTGTACTTACTATCACTTTCAGATGGCACTATCATATTCCCACTTGCACAGCTTAGATATTAGTCATCTCTAATTTGTACTTATTTCTCTTAAAAATACCCCAATCGCCCACCCATGTCTACAAGATTAAATATGTCTAGTCTGAATGAGGAAATTCCTCATAATTAGACCCTTGCTTTCTTCTCCAGCTTCCTCTAATTTCCACATGTGGACTTCACATGAGACTCTCTGAGAACCTATGGTGGGGATAACATGAGAATTAGTCTTAAGTCTATTCTAAGTCACCTTCAAGACTCTATTGTACCTCTATTAGTTAGTAGTCTTCTATATCCTTTTGCAGTTGGCAGCTAAGTTCCGATATGTAGTTTAGTAGGGTGATGCCTTCTCCCTAGGTGTTATCAATCACTTGGGACAGAACTAAGGTAAGAGGCACTAAGATGGAGACCTGAGGGTCCTGCCCTTGCCTTCCTTCCCAGGGGAGCTCTTTCTAACTACTTACGTAATAGTTGAATATTTAATATTCATATTCTTCTTCTTTTTCTTTCTCTTTCTGTTCTTTTTTCTCCATTTTTCTTTAGAATTTACTATCGAGTAATTTGTTTTACTGAGATATAGATCCTCAATCTATGCTTTTATCATCGACTATTTAAACATAAATAATAAATATGGTATTAAAATTGTAGTCCAACACCCAACATTTTCTAAATTTTAAGTTTTTACTACATTACATTTATACTCCTTAAGAGAAAAAAATATATTGAAACAGTCATAGCTCACTAAGTTGTGCTTAAAATTTACATATGAATGTATGTTTCCATAAAAAGTATCATTTTCTTCACACTTAATATATCCTGTAAAGTTTTGTGTTTGTACATTCCTTTATATCTTCTTCCTCATGTTTTTGAGATTTTTTTATATTAATATATGCAGCCTTATTTTAAATTTAAACTTTTCTATTAATTTATTGACTATACTTCAACTTATTCTTTTTTTTCATTGTTCTCTCTCCTATAATAATTAATTCTGCAATACATCATTTTAAAAATATCTACTATTATTGTTTATGTGTAGAAGTTTCTCCAAGGTATATACTAATTGTAAAAAGCTGGTTCTTATATCAGAAATCAGATAAACATTTTTAATTTCATTGGTTATCAACAAATAACTCTCCAAGATGTATGTTTATAACAATACATCTTTAAGGTAAAATATGCAATCGTGAAAAAAGCAATAAACGTATTTGCAACTTCATCTTCCTGGACAAGAGACTTTTGATTAAGAAATCCATGTTAATAAAGACAGAAATTTGTCTGGTTATAGGTGCTTTCAATTTTCAACTCAAATGTTAAACTCTTATTTCTTTTGTCTTGAGAATTACTCAAATATTTCTCTGATCTGTAGTAGTAACTTGGGCCTGATCTAGAATTTCAGAGTTCTGCTGTGGTCTGTTTGTGTCACCCCTCTTTCCCAGAGTATATGTTGAAATCTTTACTCCCAAGGTTCTGATATTAGAAAGTGGGGCCATTAGGAAAATGATTAGGTCACGAGGGTTAGAACCCTGATGAATAGGATTAGTGCCTGTATAAAAATAAGCCTGGGGAGCTCATCTACCCCTTCCACCATGGAGGGCACAGTTGGAAGGCACCATCTATGAACCAGCAAGCAGTCCTACCAGACAGAATATGCTGGTACCTTGATCTTAAAGCCTCCAGAACTGTGAGAACTAAATTTCTGTTGTTTACAAGCCATCCAGTTTATGGTATTTTTTAAAGCAGCCCAAGCAAAGTAAGATAAATGTATTACATAAAATGATTTTTTTTTTAAATTGTACATTCCTGTAAACTCATGTTACAAGCTTATCAGTTCAAACCTCATATTTCTCAACACAATATCTCTATGTTATTTGAGCTCCACATTTGTAGCAACATTATTATATTACATATTAATGAATAAAAAGATCATGTGTGTACTGAATTGGCAAGTAATATATTTTCTTTAAAATGATATAAAAAATGTTTTTAGAAATAAAAATTAATGACCAAACCTTATCTTACTCTTTAATAAATTATACTTACATACAGCTAAACCATAGATGCGTATTTTAAAATTTCACCTATCAAATGGCAATTGGAAACCTTCAAAGAAGTAGTTACTTGTGATCACTATAACATTCATCTCAATCCACCCCAATCTATTAAATCACAATAAAGCTTAACTATGTAATTGATACCAGAATTTCAGGTTCTTGGTCTCGGCGATTCCAAGAAGGAATCGACGGACCCCAAGAGTAGTGGTAAGTCAGGGTTTATTTACAGGAAAGAAGAATTACACGTAGAGGAAAAACCAAACCTCCAGGCAAAGAAGACCCAGGAGGGAAACAAACTCTCCTGCTCCCTCTCTGAAGTCCAGCCGAGGTCTGCCTCTGAGCTTTCTGCTCAGGGGTTTATATAGTCCCAGGGAGTTGTTTTGCTAGACCTTCCTAGAGCGTGGGTGTTCATCAGTTACAGCCAGCTGTCTAAGGAAGACCCGGGCCCTGGAAACTGACATGATAATTGACCAGTCAGATGTGCACGAGGAGGAGACAGCAAGGCTCCAGTGTCTTTCCACACAGGCTTCCGGCCCTCTGGCAAGCTGGTTCCTCCATCTGCCACAGCATCAGCACCACCAGGGCCAAGGCGGCAGTTGTAGGGCCGCCTTGTCCTGCATCATAATTATGTCAAATTGTAAGAAATACTTATTCTTTTGTGTCATAAATAAAATTATAGCACGCAAAAAAAACATTGAAAATATTCAGGAAATTTTTTTTTATATTTTCTTCATTCAATTGTCTGCAGAAAATTTGTTTATTCTATATGACGATTAAGAACAAAATTTGCACACAAACCAACACTCTATAATTATAGAACACTAGTGTATGTGTTTTATTATAATACAACCAAAATATACATCTTACAATTTTAATTATCTTATACTACAATACTACATTTATTTTAAAATAGCATACTTATTAATTCAAAATTGATTGCTAACCACTCCCAATACCAGAATTAAATTACATGATTAACTATGGCTTCTTACAGATTTTTTTCCCTTCCCCCAAAACCATCTATCTCAAACTTTCCATAAATATTTTATACTACAAAATATTTAAATGGGAGGTATAAGTCATGTGTGTGCTCCTTTCTTTGTATTCTCAATGTGGAGACTAGGGAAATTTTAGATTTTGTATATTAACCTCATATTTAAGGTAAATGATTTAGTTATTATGATCATTAACTGTGAGGAAACTGTGTCTTTCTATAAAAAACATTTCATATATCTGTTTCCCTCCTAAATTATCTATTCCCAATAAGTCTAATCAATTCTAACATATTGTCTAAAACGAATGTGACATTTTAAAGGAAAGCTATTTGAGCTTTCATTTCCATTTGTATTTATGATATATATGAAATATATTATATTTAAGTTTAAGAAAATCAACATTTAACTAATGCTCTTGTTTAAATTTAGTATTTGGTGGACAGTTGAATGTTATCAAGTTGTCCTGAGAAATTTAAATGTATTAATAGTGAAAAACAGGCACTAAATAGTGTTAACTTTTCTAAATTGAATCTATAAAATTCAGCAGGAACAAAACATAATCGCCTACAAAGAACCAAAATATAGACCAAAAGCAAAATTAAATAATAATACTATTTTGTAGTTAGCATATTGTGAGCATTATTTTAGCCAACAAAACAATGAGAATTTCCCCTTTTACTACTGCAGCTTTTACAAATTACTAAATTTCTTTGTAACTACTTTTCCACTGCTTAAGTAATTTGGCTCACTTTCAAAAATGTTTATTCAGTAATTTGAGTGCAGTGTTCTGAAGCTTTAGGGGAAAAGAGATTCTACATAAATTAATTATTTAGACTATCCATTTTCTAAACAAACTCTTAAAATTTCTAATAAATTGAATGTAAATGAATGCAGACAGGCAGAATTCCATTTAGCAGCATAAGTGGCTGAAATGAAATGCAGGAGAAAACATACAAAGAAATCGCAGACTTCTATGTATTGAAGACAAGGGAGAAAAGTAAGAAATCAAGAACAAACAAACATTGCAAGACCCTCTTTACACTGAGCAGATTTCTTAGCATAGCTGAAATCATTATCTATACTTTTTTTTTCATTATTTTAAAGTAAATTTGGTATAATCTTCAGGGATGAGGAAATACATACGGAGTGTGTGGATTTCATATATTCACATTTTTCCTCTAAGTGTTATGAATACCTAAAAGGTTAAAAATTAAACACAGTTTAGATTTCCTCTATTTTAAAAAATACACATAAATCTTTGTCCTCATTTTTTTATTATATGAAATTATATTTGCTAATAATATTTCTAATATATTTTAAGTAATTCTCATAGTTAATAGTTTTGACTTCAAAGCAGCCAGAATATAGGCATGATTTACTCAGTTTTTTAAATCTGAATAACTAAAATCAGAAAGAAGTAATTAAAATGGGTTAGACGTTCATATTTGGATGAAAACAATTTATTTTACAAGTCAATTCTAACATTTGAGCTTCAAGTAATTTTTCCAAAGCCATCCATAATTTGATCATTACTCCCTGATACACAAATATTTGGAAATTTTAAGAAAATTAATGTGCTCCCATTTATTTCTTTGAGGTTGCCATGAGTCGCTGGAGCATTCTATACCAGTGAATCAAAAATTATAAACACTCTTGTTGTAATATTCAATTAATAGTCTCATTTCGCCATTATTCCTTTGCATTACTTTTTAAAAGAGTGATTTGCTTTAGTTCACTATTATTAAAATTATTCCTTACGAAGTTCACCTTGTAGTGAAACACGTACAATATTCATGAGTGTAATAATGAGGTATAATTCTCAACCTCATGTATCAACATAACTACTTTGAGATAGTTAAGCAATGCAAATCAGTGTAATAGTGAGATAATGCTCAGAACACAGAGCCGCAGACTCTGTAATAACTTGTCCTGTAACTGCACGTGTTTCTCACAGACTTTTCTTTCAAGATACGTACAATGCATGAGGAGTGAGCAAAGTCTGTTATTCGGTTTTCTGAAAAGCTGCCTTCCATGTGAGGAAGTGACTAATTTTTCATTTCACACCATAAAGGGCGTGAAAAGGCAAAACAGAAGGAGGCTGAGGGTTTGGTGTTAAGAGAAGGAAAGGTGATTCCTGCTTAACCAGACAGGAAACACTCCCTACGTGCTCAGAGGGAAAGTAAAATTAGAAACATTTGAAAGTGCTAACAAAATATGAAAGATGTTTGCGTGAATTTGTGAGTTTGTTTTCTTTACATGTGGTAGGTTTATTTATTGTTAAATTGCTAAAATAATGCTACTAGTATTACAACAGATTACCCCAGAAACTCACAAAGATTGTGTAGAGAAAGGATGTCAAAGAGTTAATTAAACCCTTTCCGTTGTCAAAACTTGCACTTACTCTGTGTTCAACAACAGATATATATCCCCGCTCCCCACCACTGTTGTCTACTTATTCTCTCTCTGTAAGATATATTTTCCTATTCGCTCAAATATAAATCAATAATTCAATATACAGGAGAGAATAAAGGTAGTAAATGAAAATAATATACAGAGTATGATAAATATTTAGAAAAAGAGAAGAAATACATTTTGAAAGACCATTGATTATGTCATAAATAAAATATGCTTATCTGTCCCACGACCCTTTAGAAAATTTACTTTTCCTCCTGCTCTGGCTAGCAGTTTGCTATACTCTAGATTTTTTTTCAACAGATGAATTACAAATTGGCAGCTACTTTCACTCTAGTGAAAAGAGTTCCATTACATTTTATTCATTTTATTTGTGATTGTTCTTTCTTTTCCTGGGGATGAGAGTTTTCCCCAAAGCCAGAATTTACGGCTGTCTTCCCTTTTGTACCCTAACAAATCCCATCTGCATGCTTTCCCACAAGGATGCACTAGATGCCATGATATTTCCCTTATTTTGTTAAAATATTTTCCCATATCTTATTAAAATATTTATTACGCATTCTGTCCCCGTAGAACTAAGTCTATATTCTAGAAGCACATAACTCAGCACCAGCTTCTCTCTGTGAACCTGTTCCTCCTGACAAGTCATAAGGAATCCTGGGAGGAACCTTAATGCCCTTCAGTAAATCAATGTTGTAGTCCAGCAAATGTAACCCCTATGGCCTGAAAGAAATAATGCGCCTCTCCAAATTCCTACCCCGTGCTCCCAGAGTGCATGGTGCACTGAGAAAGCGCCTGTTGCTGATGAGAACTGTCTGGATTTGTGTCTTGCCTCCAATTCTCTGCCACACCCAGTGAATCCAGAGTGGAATGTTCATAAGGGCATCGTGCACCTGCGCCGAAAACTCCGTGCGTCACGGACGTGCGTGAGAATGAGGCGCCTTAATACAGTATCAAATTTGATGCTCACTTAGCTCAGTTATAATATTTACATGACAGTAAATTCAAACTCAAAACATACGTTATTTACAGATGTAAAGACCCTATTTGGAAGATAATTCTTATACTTGGGAGGTACAAGTTTGGTTGTTGGCAAATGGTTCAGATGAATTATTTGCTCTTCCCATCCCAAATTCATCATATGTTGTCTCATTCCAATAATTGTTTCTTGTGCCTTAGAAAAACTCCATGAGAAGCATTTAAGAATTAGTGTACGTGATGTCCACAAGAGAAGACAGTGTTTTTGCAGCTAAATTCTTTTCCTTAAATTAAATAGAAAACTACGTCGCCACAGCTCTGGGAAACTCCTCCGGGTCTCCGTGGTGTCGCCTGTTGCGTTTCTTCTTCATTTCCTGCATGTGCTTCCACTTGGGGCCGCCCTTGTTCCGCTGTCTCCGCTTCTCCCTGTACCACATCTGTTCGCAGTACTGGTCGAGGCTGAAGTTCGGGCTGCTAAGGATTTGGATGTAGTCTTTGTATCTCAACCGTGACTCCGGCAATAGACCCTTGACCTGCCCCGCCTCGTGCTCTGCCCGCTGGGTGTTTTCCATCTGTTCATTCTCAATGACATTCAAAGTCAGTTTCACTATGGTGTGGACGAACGTGTGCTCCTGTGCTTTGCAGGAATAGATCCCAGAGTCCTTTTTCTGCAGACTTCGAATCAGTAGCCCGTATTCCGTTTTGATGATCCTTTCATCAGGTTTCAACTGCAGCATTGGAAAAATGCAGGTGATAAATTAAAAACAGAGAGGACTATAGGCAAATGAAAATAGGCTACATAGTTTTACTTACATGAACCCCAAAGATGTATTCTCTGTCTCTCTGTCATCAAGAATAACATTGTCAGCCATAGTTGAAGTGGGTGAATGAATTCAAGTTAAGAAATAACCCCCAAACCATATTCTGAAGTTTTCACATTTGTATCTTATTAAGTCTAACTGAACCTTTGGAATACAGTTCCTTTTTCTCCCCCTATACAGAGAGGAAGGAAAAGCTGTGTGAGAAGTAATGAAGTAAGACTGGAAGCTATCAAGTGACCTTCTTTACAGAGATTTCAGGTGCAAAATAGTGTACTAAAATCACAAATTGGGATCTCACTTTCGAGCTGAAATATAACAGCAACAGTCACTGTGTGGAAAGGAGCTGTAGTGCAAGCAGCTGCTTGTAACATAGAATGGAACAATGATTCCAAAAGGAATTTACTCTGTTTTCTAGATAACACCAAATCAATAATCTGAATAGCATATGGAAGGTGTAAAGGGTGATTTCTTAGGAGCCAAGTGGAAAGGCCCGGAGACAATCTTTTGCATGTTAGAACTGTAACCAAGTCAGACCTTAGTCAGAAGGTTAGCAACATTTAAAGCTACATTTCCCTTTTTTACTATGGATTGAATTTTGATGCTATGTGTATGTATATGTGAGACTTTAAACTATGCCATTTGTGGAAATATTTGCTCTACTTCATTATACTATAACGTGGTAATGTGATTTCAAGTGTGAGATAGTGCAATGAACCCTCCACCAAAAAAATTTCCTGAAATGTGATACTCCTTAGCCTTTGAAGTAATTTTTAAAATAATATTACTGAGAGACAATTCTAACATTAATTTTGCCTGGCCCATAATCTGGTGTGAATAGTGAACCTGTCTCCATGGAGAATAGAGGCATGTTTATCCACACAAAACCCCTGTTTAGGGTGGAATATTGTTGAGTAGCATTAAGGGAAACAACAACAATAACAAAGAAGTCTAGACAATTTCCTAGTTCACACATCTGCTCTTGTACTGTACACTTGCAGTTGATGCAAATTAAGGAGGCGTAAAGATGTCGAAATTCAATTTATTCAGAGAGGGTGGATTCTTCTCTGAATTTTTATGTAAAAAATATGTAGGAAAAAAATCCCTCCAATTCTGGAAATATGAGAAAAGGAAAGGAAACATCTCTGGCTACCAGCCCAGTTAACTAACAAGTACAGGGCAAACCACCCTCTGTGCCAGAGAAGTGCAGCTGGCGGGGTACCACTCGAGGCCAAAGGCAGGTCACAGCTCAGATCCCTGGTTAATGAGGCTGAATGGTCTCCAGGCCTGCCTTTGCTCACACTGAATCCTCCCCATCATGGTTTTGTTTATTTGTGTGTTTGTTTTCCTTACTTTGACCATTGGGTGAGTTGGATGTGTAGTATTCTTTTTTCCTATGAATGTTTTTTTCTTAAAAACCCAGGTATTTTAAAATGTGATTGTAGTACAAACTAATGTAGAATTAGTTTATATACTCGAAACCATTAAGAGTTTCACGCCCTGAATAAATGTGTATTTGAATTGGTAAAGTTCTAAATGGTCCATCTTAAACAGAAAGGGCAATCTTAAATTTAACAAGTTACATATGTTCCATTTTCCCTTAATAATTTCACTGTAAGAATTGTTTTTTAAAAATTAAAGAAATCTTAGACCTCAAAATACTAGCTCCATAACCTAGAATTTTATCTCTGTCTGCTCTGCTTTGTATGATGACTCATTTATCTTCCCAGATTGGTCTTCCATCTATCAAGTTGGTGGCACAGCATATGGTGTATTTGGGGGATTAAAAGCAAAGTTCTTTGAAGGTTAAAGTGTGAAGTATTATTAGCAACATTGTAGACTACTGCCATGTTGCTTGAGAGGAAATTATGGAGCCTTTATTTCGGTAATTCTCTTAACAGAAAATAGCCTGAGGTTATCAGCATGCCAGTAAAACCAGGTACCTGCAGTCTGGGTTCCTTTACATAACTGGCATTCTTGCTAATGTTTAAGCTGTGTTTCTTGTGACTTTTAGAGAGTGTCACAGCTCTGACTCAGTAATTTTCATTGTTCTCTTTAAGCTTTTGACAGGAAGAAATTGTAACTTTGATTTCACACATATTGTCCGACACTTCATCATTATTTTGCTGTTCTGTCTTTGTGTCCTGTTTATGTTGTTTTACTCTGAGGTCCGGTTCCCTTCCCGCCTTCCATTCTAGCTCTGTCCCCACAGGACTCAGACTTTCATAAACACCTGGCACTTCATTACGAGGTCATGATCTTTCACTTTTCTTTTCTTCCACGGAATGCTTAATTTGTTCTTTGGTTTTTGACCTACAGATATAAAACCTGCTTTAATACATTTCAGGCTTTTCTGGATTTACCTAATGTCCATTAAATATTTAACCACTTTTTGTTCTTGCTACAATTTTAACAATATTCCTTTAATAAAATGTCAACTCTAAGAAATACATATTGAACCGACTTTCACAGGATTTTGGCAATTTAGAGATCAAAATCTGTGACCCAGAAATTAAGTAGTTGATTAACATTTGCCTACTTTACATTCTCTGCAATGCGTTATGCAGACTGTCTCTCCACGGTGAAATGTCAGCACAGGCAATTGAGAAAATGCAGTTCCTCTACAAAGAGGTAATGGAATCTCTGGCCACTGATTTAAACTCATGAAATTTTCTCCACGCTACAATGATAAGTGAAATCTTCTCATCCTTTCAAATCAAAACTTTGCTTGAGCTGAGGCTGACTATCCATTTGTGAACAAGGATAATATATTTGACATTATTAAAAGTTGATCATCAATACAGTGTGATTCATTTAAAATGAGAAGAGTCACTTGGAAGGGACAAAGGACAGGACATTTAGGTACTTAGCAGCAGGTAAAGGTCAGGGACTAATCTCTGATAATGACAGCCTAACGGTGCTTCCTTTACTGATAACTCATCTGTCAATTCTTTCCTAAAGCACTGCATGTGTCCTGAAAAAGTCTAAGGCTTCAGGAACACCTCCTTTCTCCGACAAATGGAAAACATTACCAGAGAAAAATTGTGAGTAAGTAAAAAAATAAGCTACCAGTGCGAAAAATAAATATCTATTCAGGTCACCAAAAATTCTTTGTATTTAAAATAAAGCACTAAAAAGATGTCTTATTTAAGAGAAAGGAAAAAGAATTAGAATAGAATCATTGTGTACATGTAATTAAGTTTCTCAGAGTGTATTTATGTGACACTGTTCACAATTCATTTGTTAGCATAACACAAAACCAATAATCAACATGTTTATGCAAACATTGAAAAAGAAAAAAATTACTAAAAAATCCTGCTGAGCCACCGCATCATTCTTTGAAAGCAAAATTAAATTTATACGTAAATAAATACTAGAGTATCGCTCGGTGCCTGTGGCTCAACAGGCTAAGGCGCCAGCCACGTACACCTGAGCTGGCGGGTTCGAATCAAGCCCGGCCCGCCAAACAACAATGATGGCTGCAACCAAAAAATGGCCGGGCCTTGTGGCTGGCACCTGTAGTCCCAGCTACTTGGGAAGCGGAGGCAAGAGACTCGCTTGAGCCCAGGAATTGGAGGTTGCTGTGAGCTGTGATGCCATAGCACTCTATCAAGGGTGACAGCTTGAGGCTCTGTCTCAAAAAAAAAAAAAAATAGATAAATAAATAAATAAATACTAGAGTAATAACTTTGAGCAAATGTAAATGCAAAATAAAATATAAATATACATGTAAATCTAAAACTTAAAAGTATAAATGTAAAAAGAAAAGCATAACTACAAAAATTATATATATTCTGTCTCATTGGTGAAGGAGGGTTTAGCAGAATAAACAAAAACTGATAAAGCTATAGTGCAATAAATATGCCTGTGTAAAATATAAACATTTGTAGGAAAAAAGAAGCAAAAACATTAAGACATATAAAACAAAATAAAGTTGCTTATAATACCTATAACATTAACTTATTAATATCTATACAATGTAAAATGTTTGTTATTACAGAAACATAAACTAAGCAAATGATAGCAAAACAATTCACGAAGTACAGCTGAAGCCAATAGGAAAGAAATATGAGAAAGTTAAGTTCACATCCACTAACATTCAATGAAATAGATATTAACACAATATATTTATTTAAAATAAACTAGTGAAGATTTTCTTAAATTGTGATGCATAATTTTTCCTCAGGAGTTCTTAATAGGCACTGATGATGTAGTGATTTTTATGGAAAATTAGTAATATACAATCATTTATCAATTCCCATAATGATAACACACGTCTTTGACTCATTAAATTTACTTTTTGAAATTTGTCCTAAGAAAATAGGAAAAGTAGAGACAAATTTAGATACAGGAAAGTACATTCCTTTCTTTTTTTAAAGAAGGAACACCAACTATTTAAATAAAGCATGGAATATCCATATATGACTGTGCTGTCAGGACAGGATAGGCGGGGACCAGGGAAAACACAGTATTAGCATTAAATTATAGTAAAATGCTCACAGTGCACAAAAAGCTGGAATAGACATAAAAATTTTACTTGTGCTTATCGACACCGAGTGGCCTCATAGTTCTTTTTATGAATTATTGCAATTTTAGAACATTTACATTGATTTTACAATAAAAAGAATAAAAATAAGGTAAAAACCTATAAATGGGAAAATGCAAATATATGAAGATTTTAAAAATATTATTAAAATCTACAGAGAAAAATATGGTATTGCCTCATTTATTCATTCAGATCCCAAAACTTCAACAGGAGCTTGGGGGCTGCAGATTATCTTGCTAGTTATAGCATAAACATCATCAATTTTAGGAACCGCTTTATAAGAACGTCAGCCGATAACTGACTCATGACCTCCTGATAGCACCCGACTGTCAAACAGACCAGTAAGGAAATGTTCTCCTCCTGGCAGGGAATACTCTGGTGACAGCCTCTGTGCCACAGGAGATCATGGTCCCTCCTTCAGGCTTTTCTTGAGAGGAGCAAAGATTTCAAGCTGGGACCTTATGGGTAAGGAGCAGAAGGGATCCCCTGGGAAAAATGCTTCAAATCAAATATATTCTGGATATTGTCCTTTCCTCAACTCAGGGAGCAGTATTGCATGTTCTGGACAATGTAAAACTACCTATTTACAAAGATAGATGGAAATACCAGTAGAAATATCACAGCTAAGATACTTTTAAATAAAATTCAATAAATAGGCTAGTTCTGCTCCATTGAAATTCATGGAGCATGGTACCATCTTGAATACATGATATAGTGTCCAAAGGTACAGGAATGTCTAGCATTTTCAAGCAAATGAAACATGTGAATACAAATAACCATAGACAAATGGAGGCATTGATAGCTGGGAGATTATCCTACACTGAGTACCCCATTTTTTAAAAAAAATCAGATTAAATTTTCCATGGAGGAAAAAAATCATTTATTAAAGAATTATATTTGACTAAAAGACAATTATCAAATAATTAAAGATATAAAATTTAAAACACTAGTTTATGACATTTAAGATTAAAATATTGCAATGTAACTACAACACTGCAAGTTAAAAATTCAGAAAACATTTTTCTAATGATCTTTGGATATAAAGTAAATGCCTTATGTTTTGAAATTAAATAATCACTTCTATTACCAGATAGTGTTTCAAAATATACTAGTCAAAATGGGACCCTGGAAGTAATTGTTCAACGTAAACATGGTCTGCCATAATCTTAGAATATGTAGATATCAGTCAGGATGAAGAATCAAGTTTTATTGGAAAAATTTCACTTAATAACAAAGTTATTCTCTTGGTATTAAGTTTGCAAATAGTCAACATTTTGATAGAAAAATTTATTCTTATAGATCTTAGATGAAAACAATGATATCAACTTTTTCACTTAACAGTGAAACTATTCCTTTAAATCAATTTATTATGACAATATTTGATTTTTTTACTCTAAAGGTTTTCAACCTCAACAGTACTAACGTTAGGGACCAGATAATTCCTTACTGCGAGGGACTGTGCATCGCAGGATGTCTAGTGTCATCTCTGAGCCCCTCAACTAAATGCCAGAAGAATTATTTTGATAGTATAATTTTGATAATAATTATACCTGTAGTTAAAATGAGATCCTAAGAACTTTGGTAATATCACTGAGCTCCTATGGAACAGAATTTTCTAAAGTGAACAAAATAAATTCAACACTTGCTGTAAGCATTAAATGAGAAGGCATACAAGAATGTAAAATTTTTTCCTACCCCACCCACCCACCCGACTATGATGTTCAAAAATGTCTCTAGACATTGTCGAATGGCACTCTGGGAGCACAATTACATGCAATTGAGATTCAGCTTTCTATACTAATGTTTGAATAATTACATTTACCATTTTAAATGTTTATAGAGGGAATTTTTGGGAAATTTGATCCATTACTTAAATGACAGGGAAACTGAATGCTAGAGAAGTTAGAACCTGCTCACACATCCTGAGCAGTCAGCCTAAGAGTAGAACAAGCATTTCCTAACCACATGATCAGCGTTGTTTCCTGCTCCCAAACATCCACACTAATACAGCATCTGCAATTTTGTATGTATATTTCACAGTTGTGCGAGGCCCTGGTCAAAATTGTACATTCTTGTATGCCTTCTCATTTAATGTTTACAGCAACTGTTGAATTTATTTTGTTCACTTTAGAAAATTCTGGCCCAGAGGATCTCAGTGATGTTACCAAAGGTCTTAGGATCTCATTTTAACTGAAGGTATCAGTACCATTCTTCAACTCAAGACATGTAATTCTGAACCTTGTGTTCATTCCATTATTCATCATGGTTTAATTAGTTTAATACAGGGAGGTTTACGTGTCTCCTTCACTTTACACTTGGGACTAAATGTGGAACCCCCATTTCCTATGCCTAGGTCAGTTTCTTGTGAATTTCCTAGGCCTGAATTCCATGGATCGACTGTGTCCATTCATTGATATACTCATTCACCTTGCCCCTGGTGGAAGGGACTGTATTCATTTGTTTCCTGGCCAAGGAACCCATACACCTATATATACCCTGAGGCTAGAGGCCTAGAGGAGGAGACGGGGAAAGACCGTGAGAGGAACAGAGAGAGCATCTCTCTCCCCACTTGAAATTTCTCCCTCTACCAGGAGCTTTGGTGTTTTCTGTATTCTTTTCTGTAAATCAATTCTGTCTTACCACGGAGGGGTGTGTGTGTGGGGGAAATAATGTAATGAAGAATAATAAAATACATATATTAAAAAAAAAAGAGAAAGAAAAAAGAAAATAGTTGCTCACAAATATAAGTGTTGCCAAAAAGTGATGACACGAACAAGGCATGATTGTGACATGAGGGATATTTGTCTCTGAGAAGATGAGACCTATAAAAGTCCAGTAAAGAGGCATGATCAATTTTTTGTTTAAGTTGAATGTCAGATTGCAATTCTATGCATTCCTTTGAAAATTGGCAAGTAGCGTATTTATGTCAACTGAAAATGGAGTTGCAAATGAACCATATATTTTTCCCTAGGAATATTGAAATCTGTTTTCAAATTCTTGTATTAAATTTAAAAGCAAGGCTATGCATTTTTTTCTGTTCTCGGGACTTTGTTTGGTCAACATGTGGAAATGGATAAAGTCGATTGCCTTAATTTGAGCTTGCAGTAATTTTGGAATGCTATTATGATTAGAAACATTGTATTGATAAGTTGGTTTCACCTTGAAGACACATACATATTTAACTCATTTAAATGACTGATTAAATCTACTAAAAATGCTAAATTGATAAGCCAGTTTTCAGCATCAAGTTCTGGCACAAATTTGGTTTTTGATACCATAAACAACTTGTTAACATGTCACAAATCATACAATCTTTTCAACATTTGGCTTCAACTTAGCCATCTTACGTCTGAAAAGTAAACGATGTCACCATAATCAGCATCAGTACTTTGAAGGTATTTCTAGAATTGGTGATGATTTGACCCCTTGGCCTTTATGAAATTCACAGTCTTGATGATGATTTACATGATGTTATCTATTTTTAAAGCTTTGAACATAAATTTTCTTGATGTACTCTGCAATGATACCTCATCAAACATGAGTTTGGGGTGGCAATTGTATTGTCTTCTATTAATTGTACGAGTCCCTCTCTTTTACCTACCATCACCAGGACACCATCAGTAGCTATACAAGATGTGTTGACAATGGACAAAGAAAATCACTTTAACGCTTTTTTTACTGCTTTGTATAAATCTCTTGATTTAGTTTTGTCTTTTAATGGCACCAAAGAAGCCTTTCTTCAGCAACAGTATATCGGTCATCAATACCTCTAATAAAAATGGCAAGCCAAGCCACATTTGTAGCATCAGTGCTGTGATCCATTGCCAAAGCATAAAATTTAAAATTAGCACCTTTACTCTCCAAACTGCTTTCAATAGATTTTCTAGTTTCTTCAATTCACCTGGCTATACTCTGAGTAGACAAATTGATTTTAGGAATATTCTCCTTTTTTTCAAGGCAAATTATATCTGCTATGCTTTCCACACATTGCTTAATAAACTCACCATCAGTAAATGATTCTGATTTTTTTGCTGTAGCTTTTACAATGGAATCCATCTGAGTTGTAACTTAAAAATTTTTTTTAGTTGAGAAGACAGACTTTTTTTAAGTTTTGCTATTTTATCCTTATCACACAATCCTTCATACGCATTGAATTTGGTAGCAGATATTTGCATATAAATGCCTTTTCAAATTAGTCTTTGAAAATTTGCACTAATTTCCTACAAATTAAGCAGAGTGCCTTACTATTTGCCTTAACAAAAAAGTAGTCATCTATTCATTTTTCATTGAACAATCTCCCTTTATCCATAATTTTTTGGGGGGAGGAGAGTTCTGTTTTCTTTTGAGGGGTTGTAAAAGCCATGCTGGGATTTCAAAAATAACAATAGACAAGGGACTATATTTACTTTTATTATGAAAATTAATTGACAGGCAAATAGAAAGCAAGGTTTGGGCCCTTCCATATCTCGGCTGCTAATTTAGGTCAAGTGGAGGTGGATTGTAAAGCACGGTGGGTGAGGTGCGGAAGTGCCCTTCATAATCACATAAGAATGCTTACCTGACTTCTAAATAAAGTCGATTGCTGAACGTTGCAATGGGAGCTTGAAATGTTACTGATAATCACGGCCTCGCCAAGTCATCACGGCCACATGGAACATCTGATGGTGTCAGTTGGACTCTCTGCTCTTGGACGATGACATACTGGAAGCCACACAGCACCATAAAACTGAAGCCACTCATGCATACATAGGGCAAGAGCCTATGTATGTATACGTGACACTGTGACAGGACATTGTTGTCTACAAAGTTCACTCTCAAAAACTGTACCATAAAGTTCCACACACACAAAAAAATGACCAAAAAATCTCATAATGTTTTAACTTCACAATTTCATGTTGGGCCACATTCATAGCCATCCTGGGCTTCATATGGCCCATTGGGCTGTGGGTTGGACACCCCTGATTCAGAGCAATCTTACAACATTAAAATTATAGCCTCAGACTATAGAGCTAGATCTAAATTTTAATCCCAATGCTGCCAGTTACCATTTGCATAAAATTGGGTGATAGTCTCAGTTTCCACACCTGTAAAGTATGAATAATATTAGAGACTGTTGCAATGGGTTGTGGAGAGGACCAAATAAACTCATAATTGTGCAGAACTAAAAACAGTTTGGGTATGTATTAAATAATAAGTGTTCTTTACTATTATTATTCCACTATAATATATTATATATTTCTTTAAAGAACATTCTCATAAAGATAACATTATAGAGGATCAAGAACAGACTAGCGGTCCTCAGGGTTAGGGATAAACGGGAAGAATGGCAATAAAAATGTCGCTTAAAGGACCTTAATGGGGAGGGAACAGCCGTGCATCTTGATTGTGGTAGAGGCTATGTGAATCTATACACAAACCAAATCGCATAGAAGCACGCACACGTATACGCAAGTGCATATGTAAAGCTGGCGAAATCAGAATAAGGGCTGTGGATTATACCAGCTGTGTCAACTTCCTGGTTTTGACATTGTACTATCATTACCTAAGACCTTACCATTGGGGGAAACTGGGAAACAGGTGTGCAGGACCTCTCTGTACTATTTTTATAGCTTCCTGAATCTATAATTATCTAAAAATTAAAAATGTAAATTTCACAGCATAATGTGAGTGTTCATCATTTAGGTTTTTATCATAGCCTTCTTTCAAGTTTTTCTGCATTTAACCTATATCGATTTTGAAGTTAAATGGAGAACAATAAATGCTATTTTTAAAAAGAAAAAAAAGGTATCTCAGCAAAGTTACAAATTGTTCCATATATATATATAGGAGAGCCATAAGTAAGCCCCTTATGAACTGAAAAATAGAGTTTTTGATAACTAGTGTCATTTTGTAAGCCCTGTTGGAATGTGAAAATATTAGGAGGCATGCATAGAGAAATCTGAAATCCTACACCTGTGCATGTTGGTCTGCTGGGTGCAGGAAATGCTGGTAGATGAGAAAGGGCTGGCCCCCAGCAGCCGTGTGGGCTCCTCGGATGCTTTATATTCCCAGAACACCCCTAGTGGGACCGCTCTCCTACCTCCATCACCCAGTTGCTTAGGAACAGTCCTTGTCACTGTTTCCAGAAGGGGCCTGGAGATTATCCTGGAGAGTCTCTTCATTTAGAGTCAAGAACAAAGACCCAGGAAGAATACACTTCCTGACCAAAGTCAGTAGCTGTGGCTGGTCGACAGAGGAGCGTAGTCTCAAATTAAGTCCAAAGCTTGTCCCACTTGCTCTTCCTGTGGCAGGGCCCAGGCCAGCAGGGATTTGATTCTGTCCTCTACCCACAACCACACAGCTCACTGAATATAATCGGGAGAACAATGCATAAGGGGATCTCTGCAGATCCTTAGCAATAAGGAAGGAGCGCTGAGCAGCTCAACATGCCTCATCCACAACCAGCCGCCAGCCCCCCCAGAGCACAGGGCGATGCTCTGATGCGAGGGGAGCCCCACACCATGCCTGGATGACTTCCTTTCTTCCAACATTTAGAATTTACAATTTTGACCCTAAGGAAATACCAATTCAGAAAGCCTAAATTTCTTCTTGGACTGTATTGTGCAATCGGAAAAGCAGTGTGCAAGGATACACAGAGATTGGTGCATCTTTGTGTTAATTTATCCACTGACACACACAGATACTGTCTGTGCTGTCTAAGTTCTTCACTGCAAGTCAGAAGTCGAAGGGTCCTTTCCAGCCTTGTCACTTAATAGGAACTTGAGTTTCCTCATCTGACAAATAAATTTTCTTTCTTCCGCCACTAGGAAGATAGTTTTGAGGATTGAGCAAGCTTTCGGATATAAAAGCCTTTTGTGACCTGTAAAGTTAGTCATACCAGACACTTACTAGATTACTAGTGTCATTTCATAGGCCCCTGCTTCCTCCTGAGTTTTATTATGGTTTGCTCTCTTTTGCTTAAGAATTGAGATATGACCTCCCTCATTTCCAAGAACTGGAGTCGTGACACTCCAAGGAATGATTTAGGGTGGAAATTTACACATCTAAGTACGTCTCCAAAGGAGAGATTTGGAGGCTGGTTGGATGGCTCTGCTGAGACTAAGAAGAGGATTTTACAAAGGGAATAGGTACAAAGCCATAGGAAAACAACTTGGAGAGAAAAACAAACAAAAAACAGCACAGGCCCTATTTACACTTTTCCACTTCCCTGGAGCCGGCAAATCTCACTCCTGCAGCATCAGTGCTTGGTCTATGCTGCCACCTTGTGGCTTTCTGCTAAAGTGCACCAGTAGAGTGGCCTCAGAACGCAGGTACCACTCTTGGTTGTCACTCCATCATTCAACAAGCCGGTACAGATGCTGACAGTTGTTCCAGCCTGAGGACATTCACAGTCTGGAAGAAGTGGAGGGTTGAGTGAGAGTAAATAGAGCAAAGGCCCATACTACGGTGAGGACATGGTGTGTGCAAAGGTTTGGGGAATGATGAATTTCTCCATTTGACTGAAGGACAGGTGGAAATGATGGGAGATGAGGTAGAGTCTCATTATCAGGAAATGAGATCTACGAAACCCTAAGCCAGGGTATGTTGGTAAAAAGCCATAGACACAAACTGGCCCCTGCAATGCAGCTCAGTTCAGGTTTCAGGAGCTGTCCAACCCTGCACAAAGCAGACGCCCATGATCTTGCCCTTCTCTCCTGAGAGAACAGCAGGGATCCGCATTCCTAATCACTTCCCACATCCCAAACCAGTTTCTAAATAGTATAGAATCTTACAGAATTTCAAGCTTAAAAGGGACCTTAGAATCACTTAGTCCTGCCCTCCCCCAAGTCAACCTTCCTGCCAAGTGATCACACAACTTCTGCTTGATCACCTTCGGTGATGAGCTCAGGGGCTCCTCCAAAGCCCATTTCATCTTTAGCCATCTGCTGGGAAGTCCTGAGTTCTGTCTGTTTATGTTTCCTATTCATTGGCCCAAGCTTTTCTACACTAAAGAACTTAGATACACGAAGATACTTGTCTATGCAGAAGGCAATCACTGAGCAGTGCCTATGGCTCAGTGAGTAGGGTGCCGGCCCTATATAACAAAGGTTAAAACCCAGCTCTGGCCAAGCTGCAACAAAAAAATAGCTGGGTGTTGTGGCAGACGCCTGTGGTCCCAGCTACTCGGGAGGCTGAGGCAGGATAATTGCCTAAGCCCAAGAGCTGGAGGTTGCTGTGAGCAGTGAGGCCACAGCACTCTACCAAGGGTGATAAAGTGAGGCTCTTTCTCTAAAATAAGATGAAGAAGAAGAAGAAGAAGAAGAAGAAGAAGAAGAAGAAGAAGAAGAAGAAGAAGAAGAAGAAGAAGAATAATAAAGTCACTTAGGGGCTGCACTAAAGTTTCTGGAAATAGGAACCTGTGGTAATGTAAGGCAGTGACTTTAGTGGCCTTTAAGAAGCTATGTCCTAGTCCTTATGGAATATTTTTACTTAATGTGACTTAGTGTCCTTTCTTTTCTGATGAAGGAGTTGGATTACGTAGAGATTCTCGCCAGTGGCTGCACATTAGAATCATCTGGGGAGCAGGCAGCAGTATGGAAAGCCCCATGGCAGAGAATTGCTGGATTAGATTATGGGGCAGGGGTGCGGGGGAAGCTAAACACTGCATGATTTTTCAAGATATCATTAACTGTTAAATGTAATAGTCTCCAGCTCTCGCTAAGGGGCTTTTATCAAGCCTCTGACAATGAGGTATATGAGCTCTTTGTGATATCTGTTTCGTAGAGCCCTACCTGGATCTAGAGTAGTGGCACTCCCAGGGAAGTAAAAGGCAAAATAACCTAGAAAGGGAAGGAGAAACACTGCCAGACCCCAGCCAAGTGCCACCTGACACCCCTCATCTGTAAGAGGTGAAGCAAACCTACCACAGTGAGTTGCTATGAGGGTGACCGAGACCACAAGTGTAAAGCCACCTGGCAGTGAGAAGGCCCTCTGCAAATAAATTGGCAGCAAGGATAAAATGCAAAGAAGAGTGAGGATGATACCATTTCTGAAGCATGTCACCATCCTTCTTCCCATAAACAGCCCCTGATGTGAGTTATATCATATCCTTTCAAAATTTCTATGTTGAAGTCCTAACCCCTAGTACTTTAAAGTGACAGATGTAATTAGTTTATTGTAGATGTATTTAGTTGGGATGAGGTGATTAAAGTGGGCCTAATCTGACTGATGTCCTTATCAAAGTGGGGGGGGGGGTGTACAGAGAGAATTCAATGTGAAAGTGAAGACAGGTGACATTTCTATAAGTCAACGAGTACCAAAGATTGCCAGGAAACTGCCAAAAGGTAGAGATGCCAAGAACAGATTCTTCCTTGCAGCCCTCAAAAGAAACCAACCCTGCTAATTTCCAGCTTCCAGAACCATAAATTGCTGTTGTGTGGTGTTTGGTTACAACAGCCCTACCAAACTACTACACCTGCAGAGGTGGCTGCCACTGGTGACGTCAGAGAGGACGTGTCCAGAGCCAGGGAGACCTGTAGCTCCACAAAAAGGGTGAGGGACACTTGCAAATGCTGAGAATGCTTTTCCCTGGGCTACCTTATGCTGTCCTAAAAGAATCATTTGCCATTCTGAGCACACCCCTACTCAAGGGCCCTGATTGCTTAGATGTCTCATTTATTAGATATCATTTTATTCCTTTTGGTATTACTTTGTGATTTTTCTTCTAAGTGTACCCATGTTTTGTGTTTTCAACTCAATTGCAAACTCTTTGAGGACAGGGACCATGGTACAAACCTCACTGGCACTAGGGAATCAGGTGGTAAAACTCTCTGTGTGAGCTTAGGCATGTCACCTGTTCTGTCTGGGCCTAATTCCCTAACCTCCTGTCTGGGCTGAATTTCCTCCAGTTGTGGTATGCTGGGATTCTTACTCCGTGAATGCTTGTTATTTAATCAACCTGATTTCATGGGTTGCAAAAGAGAAAGAAAAGCCCAGAAAACTCATCTCTTAGCTGTGCCAAGCAGCTAGTCTTCTAGGGTTAAATGATTCAGACTCACTTAACAAGGGGGCTAGACTCCGAGGGCTTGAGGAAAGATAAAATACACTGGAGGCTCCAAGTCCCAGTGGGTTCCTCCTTTCTTGGACTCTGAAGTCCCTCTGCCTTGGCATCTGTCTCTGTAGAAGGCCATTCTCTTAGTGATGGCTAAAGCTTTCTCTTCTTTCAATGAAGATGTGTAGCTCTGGATGCTGTGTTGAATATGCTGGCCTCCTGCATACCCTTTAGAATCCTACTGTCGACCAAAAATCATTGGATGGAGATTGGGGGGGGGCAGAGCAAGATGGCAGCCGAGTAACAGCTTCCTTGCTGCTAGGCATGGTGAGACTGGGGAGAGAAGACTTCAGGCATCTCTGACAGGCGGGATCTACCCAGGAACTTCCCCTTGGGGACACAGGGAGACAGCGTGAGGCTTCTGGAGATCCTGAGGAAGGCAAAAACTGCAGAGAGTGGGCAAGTGGTTGTGTCTGTTCGTTTGGTCTGATCCTGTCGGCGGCTGTGGGTGGGGCAACAGTGGGACTGCAGGCTGGAAAGGCCTTGCCTGTGAGCTGTTTGGGTTTCTTTTGGACTTGGCACTCAGTTGAATTGCCTTGGGAGAACTTGGGCAGGAGTGTGGGGGGTTTTGAG
>CAUYRH010027997.1:0-12491 GCA_963574655.1 Perodicticus potto
TATCTTTCTTTAAGGCTGCATAATATTCCATGGTGTACATATACCACAATTTGTTTATCCATTCGTAGGTTGATGGGCACTTGGGCTTTTTCCATGACTTAGCAATTATGAATTTGGCTGCAATAAACATTCTGATACAGATATCTTCGTTATAATGTGGTTTTTGATCTTCTGGATATATACATAGTAGAGGAATTATAGGGTCGAATGGCAATTCTATTTTTAGATCTCTAAGATGGTGCCTGTAGCTCAAGCGTCTAAAGCGCCAGCCACATACACCAGAGCTGGCGGGTTTGAATCTGGCCTGGGCCTGCCAAACAATGACAACTACAACCAAAAAATAGCCGGGCATTGTGATGGGCGCCTGTAGTCCCAGCTACTTGGGAGGCTGAGGGAAGAGAATAGCTTAAGCCCAAGAGTGTGAGGTTTCTGTGAGCTGTGACGCCACAGCACTCTACCCAGGGTGATAGCTTGAGGATCTATCTCAAAATTCTGTTCTTTTAATAAATAGCTAAACATTATACACTGAAATGCACACTCTCAGCTTATTTTTCAGACATTTGTAATTTCCAATTGTGTGAGCTTAACAGAAAACAATCATTGATAGTCATCACACCATGTTTCCAGCTAATATTTAAGTTTCTATTAACAGGAGTTGATGACTGCTTCTATAATAAATCAGTTTGCATTTTCTTGCTCTGTTCTTGAAATCCCTGGTGGAAATGCTACAGGTATCCAGATTGTTAAAGGTAGATCAGTGAGAAGAGGAGCTAGGGAAAACTAAAAGTCAGTCCCTGGATAATTGTAAACTAGAATTCCCAGGTGACTAGTCAAAGTAGAAAGCTTTATAAAACTTTGTATACTAACTTTTAGTGAGCAGAGGACAAAAAAAAAAAAAAAAAAGGAAATAGGACTTCACTTTAAGTTACCCATGCATTCAAAGCCCATATAGGTGTTCAACTCATTTCTTGAGCTCTATTATCTGTTGTTATTTATTTAGCATCTCAGTATTTTATAAGAAGAGGCAAACTTTTATGGGAACTTTGCTTTTTTAAAATTGTTTGGGATTCGTTGAGGGTACAAAGAATTAGGTTACACTGATTGCATTTATTAGATAAAGTCCCTCTTATAATTGTGTCCCTCCCCCAAGAGGTGTGCCAGACACCATGACTCCCCAGCCCCCTCCCTCCCTCTACCCACTCCCTCATTCCCCCACCCCCACCTTGTATTAGCTCATCAACTGCCTTCATATTAGAATTGAGTACATTGGATTCTTGCTTCTCCATTCTTGTGGAGAAGGTGCCTTACTAAGAAGAACGTTTTCCACCTCCATCCAAGTTAATACAAAAGATGTAAAGTCTCCATCTTTTTTAATGGTTGAATAGTATTCCAGGGTGTACAAATACCACAGCTTGTCAATCCATTCCTGGGTGGATGGGTATTTAGTCTGTTTTCACATTTTGGCGATTATAAATTGAGCTGCAATAAACAGTCTAGTGCAAATGTCCTTATGATAAAATGATTTTTTTTTCTTCTGGTTAGATACCTAGTAATTGGATTGCAGAATCAAATGGGAGGTCTAGTTTGAGTTCTTTGAGGATTCTCCATACTTCCTTCCAACAAGGTTGGGTTAGTTTGCAAGGGAACTTTGCTTTGTGATTGGGTTATGAAAGTGAAAAACCTCCAGCTCTGTCCATGTGGGAGAGAGTAGGAGAAGTAGTCCCACAGCCACACTTAGTATTGTTGAGGTCTGCAGTGAAATCACAGCTGCTGCCCCCACTGGCACAGGTTGAGTCTGTGGGTATGGAGTCTCACGGTGCACAGAAAGGAGGGAGTTGTGAAGATGGGCGAGCAAATGACATTCAGGCAGATCTTGATGGATAAAGAATACATAGACTAAGGGAAGTGGAAGGGCTGAGGCTGTAGTATTACCCACATTTGGCAGAAAATAGGATCTATGGGAGGAAGCCCATGAATGAGATAAATTGGGAAGGGCTCTGCCTATGATGCTACACAGGTAGGATTTTGTGAGAAGTGAAGCACAGAGGGTTTAAGAAGAGGAAAGCTGGGCTCAAGTTGGTGCTTTAGACAAATAATTTTTGCATGGAAGATAGGGTGGAAGTGCGACTAGAGGTGAGGAGTGAGTGAGAGCTGACTTCAGCAGTGATGGAGCCTGGCTGCCACTGGGTTCCTGCAGTCTTTCCTTGGCTGCACTTCTCAGCAGCTTTTGGTGTTAGTGACCCCTCCCTCCATGAAATGCTCATGTGTTTTGGCCTCTGTGTGGCCTCAAACCCACACTTGCTGGGTTTTCTTTTTCTCTGGATGCTCCTTTAGGAGTCGCCTTTGTGTTGATTCTGACATAGGCCCTTTTGCCTTCTTGCTCTGCATTTTTCTTCAGTTAGATGCCAGTGATGCCAACTCCGTACCGCTAGTCCAGACTGTCCTCCTAAGCCTCAGACATGTGTATTCGAATGTCTAACTGAAGCCTAAAATGTCAAACATCCAAAATGAATTCAAGATTTTCCAAAATGCCTTTGGAATGCACGGTGCTGAGCTGTTTTTACAGATACAGTTGTCATTAATTCTGTGGGGTGATGGCTCTAACTTTATTGACTTTATTTATTTCTTTGCTTGACACATATTTATAACGGTTACATGGCAATATAAAGATGCCTGAAACAGGCTTGCTGAGTATACATGTACACAAACACATGCATCCTATTGACTCTGTTAACTTTGGAACAAAAGGAAATTAGGCTATGTTTATCAAGGGTTTGTGGTGTGCCAGGAACTATTGCATGCTACATCATTTAATCCTAACAATTCTTAAGTTGGGTATTTTTGGTGTTAATGTCCAAGTGAGGACATGAGCTCAGAGATGCTTCCCATAGCATACAGCGAGCAATGGCAGAACATGATTCACCTACAGTTTAGGGTCTCAATAAAATTCATGCTCTTTCTTCCACAACACATGACTCTGAATTTAGGGATTGGTAAGGATCCCCAAAGAGGGCATTCCAATCCTTCTCAATCTCTAATTCCCAACTATCCACCCAGGATTCTACACCTAGACTGCTTTGCGAGTGTCTTGAAATATCCATTATCACGTCAAAGAAAGTAAAGTTGAAAATTGTATGTTTTGTGGGGGAAATGGGAAAATTTTAAAAAAGGGAAAAAGGGGAAAAAATTTAAAAACAGGGTATCCATTTTGCCCCTACCGGACACTATTTAGTCCCTCTCTCTTCCATGACCTACTACCCAGAAGCTGGAGCCAACTTCCAACTCTTCCCTGCCTCTACTGGAAGGAGCCATAAAATGATTTACTTTCTCTTTCAAAGATGAAAAAAATATTTTAACTGACATGCAATATTGCATGTATTTATCATGTACAATGAAATGTTTGATAGTATGTATACATAATGGAATGGGTTTATTTGATGATTTCAGTGAGTTGAAGCTTATTTGTTGAATTATTTATTGTAATAATCAAGGTTCTCCAGAGAAAGAGAACCAATATGATGCATATGTGTGTGTGTGTGTGTATATATATATATATAATATCAATGTGTGCATACATATATTTATATGCATGTATTTCCTATATAGAAAGAAATTGGCTTACATGATTATGGAGGCTGGCAAGTCCAGGGTCTGCAGAATTCATCAGCAGGCTGGATATCCAAGAGAGCTGACAAATTATTTCCAGTCCAAGTTTGAAGGCCTGAGAACCAGGAGAGCAGATGGTTCTAACTCAAAGACTGGCAGGCTCAAAACCCAGGAAGACCCAATACTTTAGCTTGAGTCCAAAGGCAGGAATAAAAGCCATTGCCCTAGTTCAAAGGCCAGGAAGCAGAAAGATTTCTCCCTTGTTTGGGGGAAGTCTAGCTTTTTGTTCTATCCAGGCCTTCAACTGATAGGATGAAGTCCAGTTACATTGTAGAGATCAATCTTCTTTACTCTGTCTACTGATTTAAATGTTAATTTCATCCAAAGATGCCCTCAAAGAAACACCCAGAATAATATTCGACCAAATATCCAGGTACCCTATGGCCTAGTCAAGCTGAGGTATAAAATTAACCATCACATTTGTATCTGGAGGTAACTAGGTGCCATGATCCCTGTAGAGAAGGTTAATAAAACCCTCATGACGGCATCTTTTCAACGTGTTCCTTAAGTATCTGTTGAATATGCCGAGTACATTATGATCCCAGCCCTGGACAGAAAGAGCACTTTATGATTTTGGTGATGATGATGATGAAGTGCAAGTCACTTAAATATTGTGCAGTTTTATTTATGGAGCGAGACATTTCCTTTAATGCTATTTTATAGTCAAGAGGGGAAAATCTGCAAACACATTTTGGATAATATACAAGTCTGTCAGGGTCTTGAGTTACCCCATGCTCAAAACACAAGACTACCTTATGCTAACACAGAACATTTACATGATGTGCAAGCAAGGCTGGGGCAAGTTTCAGAATATCTGGGAAAGCAGACTTTGAATGAAGATGTTCATAGCACAGTGGTGAGTATATAGCAATTTCCCCCACAAACTGTTTACTAGACAAGGATGATTCAGAGGCAGCCTTTGACCTAGTGAAAATAATTCAACTTGGAGTCTACTGTGGTAGGAGTGTGGGGCAGTAAGATCAAGACACATCTGTGTTCTTACCAAAATCACTCCTTCCAGGGCCAGATCAGGGAACAAAGCCTGGACCTGAGAGGGGAGCTATGAACAGAAATGCTAATCAGCTTTACTTTGAGGAAAGTTACTCATCGTGGAGTACAGAGCACCTGGGAACTTTGTCCTGGACCATTCTGGTTGGCAAATTTAGGGTCCAGTGCTGTGACCTTAGTTCTTTGCCTGTTAATCTCTCACCCTCTTCTAATCCACATCATAGAATCATATCTTACAATTACAAATAGCATAGTTAGAGATTGGTTAGTTTCTCTGTCCTTCCCAATTCAGAATTTGGGGGCTCCTTAGATCTGACTGGACCACAGATCTTCCCATGTAGAGCCAATTTCAAGCTGTTGTAAGAGTGTATCCTCAGGAATGTTTCTTATTGATCTTTCCAGTAGAGCAAGCCTATTCTTGGTTGTACATATGCTGTTGTTAGAAATAGTTTGATTATTTCTTCTACAACAGTGATTTAAAGAGGTAGATGATTCACTCATTTCATTTACTTTTTCATTTAACAAGTGTCTGTTGGTATCTAGGCAGTATTACAGACATTGGGGATAGAAGGTGTTCAAACACCAACAAAGCCCAGGTCCACACGGACCTCACACAGTACGTTTTATCAGTAATTTCCATAACAATTTAATCATTACTTAGAACTTTTATGTTATATGATTTATCAATTAAGGTGAAAAATACAAATTGATTTATAAATTTCCCTTCTGCTATATTATTTTGACTTCTTTAAATTAAAAATAATTCTTTCAAATGGACTGAATTCCCCACTAAAGAGGCACAGGTTGGCTGATTGCATAACAAAACACAAGCCATCCATATGCTGTCTCCAGGAGACATACCTCACCTTGAAATACAAATCAAGACTCAGGGTGAAGGGATGGAAAACAGTGTTTCAAGAAAATGGAAATCTGAAGAAAGGAGGGGGCACAATCTTATTCTCAGATACAAGTGGAATCAAAGCAATGTTAGTTAAGAAAGACAAAGATGGACACTTCATACTGATCAAAGGAACAATACTACAAGAAGACATCTCGATTTTAAACATTTATGCACCTAACTTAAATGCTCCCAGATTTATCAAACAGACGTTGAGGGGTCTGAGCAATATGATATCCCGTAAGACCTTAATAGTCAGCAACTTCAATACCCCTCTGACAGAACTGGACAGATCCTCTAAACAGAAACTAAATAAGGATACAAAGGATTTAAATGTGACCCTAGAACAAATGGGAGTAATAGACATATACAGAGCACACCATCCCAAACCAAAAGAATATACTTTTTTTCTCATCAGCTCATGGCACATACTCCAAAATAGATCACATCCTAGAATACAAATCAAACCTCAGCAAAATTAAAGAAATAGAAATTGTTCTATGTCTCTTCTGAGACCGCAAGACTATATTGGTGAAGCCCAACTCCAACAATAATGTTCATCCTCACACAAAGTCTTGGAAACTAAACAACATTATGCTGAATGATAGTTGGGTTCAGGAAGAGATAAAAGAGGAGTTTGTTATTTTCCTCAGACATAACAACAATGAAGACACAAGTTACCAAAACCTCTGGGATATAGCAAAAGCAGTCCTGAGAGGAAAATTTATAGCACTAGATGTCTGCCTTCAAAAAGCAGAAAGAGAGCATGTCAGCACACTCACAAACCATCTTAGGGATTTGGAAGAAGAAGATCAACCTAACCCTAAGCCTAGCAGAAGAAAGGAAATAGCTGATATTAAATCAGAGATTAATGAAATTGAAAACAAAAAAATCATTCAAAAAATTAATGAAACCAAAAGTTGGTTTTTTTAAAAAACCAACTGGGCAAATAAAATAAATGAACCTGTGGCCAGACTAACTAGAAACAGAAAAGTAAAAGCTCTAATAACCTCGATCAGGAATGATAAAGGAGAAATAACAACAGAAGCCACAGAGATACAAGAGATTATCTCTGAATACTACAAGAACTTTATGTCCAGAAATTTGACAATGTAGAGGAAATAATCAATACTTGGAATCACACCCTCTCCCTAGTCTTACTCAAGAAGAAATAGATCTTCTGAACAGACCAATTTCAAGAACTGAGATCAAAGAAACAATAAAAAACTTCCCAACAAAAAAATGCCCTGGTCCAGATGGCTTCACTCCAGAAATCTATCAAACCTTCAAACAAGAGTTTATTCCCATAGTGTAGAAATTAGTCACCAAAATTGAGGAGGATGGAATCTTCCTCAACATGTTCTATGAAGCAAACATCACCCTGATACCAAAACCAGGAAAAGATGCAACTAAAAAGGAAAACTACAGACCAATTTCACTAATGAATATAGATGCAAAAATATTTAATAAAATCCTAGCCAATAGATTACAGCTTATCATTAAAAAACTCATACACCACGATCAAGTAGGTTTCATCCCAGGGATGCAAGGCTGGTTTAACATACACAAATTCATAAACATAATTCACCATATCAACAAAAGCAAAAACAAAGACCATCTGTTACTCTTAATAGATGCAGAAAAAGCATTTGATAAAATTAAACATCCCTTTCTAATTAGAACTCTAAAGAACATAGGCACTGGCAGTACATTTCTTAAACTGATCGAAGCTAACTATGACACATCCACAGCTAATATTTTACTGAACAAAGTAAAGTTAAAAGCTTTTCCACTCAGATCTGGAACAAGACAAGGTTGTCCTCTATCACTACTGCTTTTCAACATAGTGCAGGAAATTCTAGCCAATATAATCAGGCAAGAGAAGGAAATAAAAGGCATCCAAATAGGGGCAGAGGTAGTGAAACTGTCCCTCTTTGCTGATGATATGATCTTAGAGAACCCCAAAGACTCAACCACCAGACTCCAGGAAGTGATCAAAAACTACAGTAACATCTCAGGACATAAAATCAGTGTCCACAAATCAGTAGCCTTTGTATATGCCAATAACAACCAAGAGGAGAAGATAATCAAGGGCATGATTCCCTCCTCTGTAGCTTCAAAGAAAATGAAATAACTAGGAATATACCTCACGAAGGACAAAGGACCTCTATAAAGAAAACTATGATCCCCTAAGAAAAGAAATATCAGAAGATATTAACAAATGGATGAACATACTATGCTCATAGCTGGGAAGAATCAGCATTGTCAAAATGTGTATACTTCCCAAAGCAATCTACAGATTCCATGCCATACCTATTAAAATACCACACCATACTTTCAAGACTTGGAAAAAATAATTCTTCATTTTGTATGGAATCAGAAAAAACCCTGGATAGCCAAGGCAATTCTTAGTAATAAAAACAAAGCCAGAGGCAACAGCCTACCAGACTTTAGGCTGTACTACAAGGCCATAGTGATTAAAACAGTGTGGTACTGGCACAAAAATAGAGACATAGACATCTGGAGCCGAATAGAAAACAGGGAGATGAAACTGACATCTTACAGCCACCTGAATCTTTGATAAATCAGTCAAGGACATACAACGGGGGAAAGAACCCTTATTCAGTAAATGGTGCTGGGAGAACTGGTTATACACATGTAAGAGACTGAAACTGAACCCACACCTTTCTCCACTCACAAAAATTGATCCAAGGTGGATAAAAGACCTAAATCTAAGGCACGAAACAATAAAAATCCTCAAAGAAAGTGTAGGGAAAACACTTGAAGCTATTGGCCTGGGGAAAGATTTTATGAGAAAGACTTCCATAGCAATTGCAACAACAAAAATAAACAAATGGGACTTAATGAAACTGAAAAGCTTCTGTATAGCTAAGGAGACAACAAACAAAACAAATAGACAACCTACACAATAAGGAAATATATTTGCATATTTTGAATCAGACAAAAGCTTAATAACTAGGATCTACAGAGAACTCAAATTAATAAACTTAAAAAGAGCTAACAATCCTTTATACCATTGGGCAAGAGAGATGAATAGAACCATCTCTAAAGAAGACAGATGAATGGCTAACAAATATATGAAAAAATGAAATGAAATGAAATCTCTAATTATTAGAGAAATGCAAATCAAAACCACCCTGAGATATTATCTAACCCCAGTGAGAATGGCCCACATCACAAAGTCTCAAAGCTGCAGAAGCTGGTGTGGATGTGGAGAGAAGGGAACACTTTTACACCACTGGTGGGACTGCAAACTAATACAACCTTTTTGGAAGGGTGTATGGAGAACCCTCAAAGAACTCAAACTAGACTTCCCATTTGATTCTGCAATCCCATTACTGGGCATCTACCCAGAAGGAAAAAAATCCTTTTACCATAAGGACACCTTCACTAGACTACTTATTGCAGCTCAATTTACAATCACCAAAATGTGGAAACAGCCTAAATACCCACCAACCCAGGAATGGATTGACAAGCTGTGATATCTGTATACCATGGCATACTATTCAGCCACTTAACAAGACAGAGACTTTACATCTTTTTGTATTAACCTGGATGGAAGTGGAACACATTATTCTTAGCAAAGCATCACAAGAATGGAGAAACAAGAATCCTATGTACTTAATTCTGATATGAGAACAATTGATGACAGCACATGGTGGGGGATGGGGCGAGCGGAGAAAGGAATGGAGCAGGGGGTGGCACACCTTTTGGGGGCAGAATACTATTATGGGAGGGTCTTTATCTGATGCAAGCAATCAATGTAACCTGGTTCTTTGTACCCTCAATGAATCCCCAACAATAAAACAAATAAAAAATAATAATTCTTTCACACCATTGTACCAGGCCCGTCTTCTTACCTTAGTGTTAATTGTGGCATACACTTGCGTTCAGCTTTTCATGTGTAAATCATCTTTCCAAACTCTTCTCCATGAATGTCACAAGCATTTTCCTTCTTGCTACCTACGAAATTATCACTTTTATTAATACAAGTACAGGTGGCTTGCCATATAATTTGATTATATTTAGTTGGGAGTGCTTAATTGTATATAGTTCATCAATAATAACATTGGAGTTAGTTTCTTCTTTTCTTCCTCTGTGTCTTTCAGAGACTAAAGAATTGGAATTCTATCAGTGGGAGTGCTTTCCTTCTGTGTTGAGCAAGATGAGAGATTTGAATAACATATTTTGGGGTCACTCGGACCCAAATTCTGGCCTACTAGAAGAATCAGTATGAAGCACAAAAGCAAACTGAGCACATTCTGTAACTGAATGCATGATGCAAAGATGTCTTTCTCTTCTTTTGAAAGACAATAAAAGAGAAAATAGACAGAAGTATCTATATACAGGGTGGCCATAAAGTTGGTTACTATTGAAACTGCATGTGAACTTTATGGCCCTCTGCATAGAATTACATATATATGAAAAAATAAAACATTGAAATCATTGAGAGTGTTTTAAAATGTATTTTTCCAACTTTAAATTATACATAAGTTATTATTTTTTTTCTAATTTTTCAGACAAGATCTCACTCTGTGGCCGGGGCTGGAGTGCAGTGATGTCATCATAGCCTGCTGCAGCCTCAAACTGGGCTCAAGCAATCTTCCTGCCTCCGCCTCCAGAGTAGCTAAGACTCCAGGTGTATGCCACCAAACCTAGCTAGTTTTTAAAATTTCTTATAAAGATGGGGTCTCTCTCAGTTGCTGTTGTGAAATTCCTAGACTCAAGCAATTCTTTGGCCTCACCCTCCCAGAGTTTTGGGATAATTACGGGTGTGAGCTGCTGGGCCTTGCCAAGTAGTCACATTTTTATGTTGGTCTCCTGGAATTCTAAAACGTAAGTTCGCCATTAAAATGACCATTGTCTCTTATATAGAGAGAAGTAGTATTTCTGGCCAATCGTGTGATAGTTGCAAGCAGGTCAATATTCCTTCTCTTGCTAACCATAGGCAGAATTCTGCCCTTGTGTAAAAATAGGTACAGACTCACTGGAAGAAGACTGTGTGCTCTTTTACCTCTCTTGGGTCGCCTCTTTAAAGCGTTAGGGATGGGGTTATGGGGGTGGGTCTGGTGGTCCTCCTGTGGCTGAAGAACCAGAGGATCTAATGAAGAGCAGGAGACGGTGAGGCAATTTGGTGCAGCCCAGCACGCTGCTTCCGGACTTCAGTTACTCTGCGCGGCCTACGGGGTTCTGAATTAGCAGCAGCTGCTCACTTGCTCGCTCCCTTGTCTGCCACAGCTGCCGGCAGCTGTTCTCTCTCTTAACCCCAACGAGATGCAACTGTTCTCTCTTTCTTTACAATTGTCAGCAGAGGTTCATTTTTTTGCCACAAACATATGGACACCTGCAGCAATAGGCATTTCATTTTTTAGTTATTGAGGACAGCTTCAGGAAGTTTGAATGGGATGAGGGAAGAAGGAATGAGAGGTGATCAGACGTAGAAGGACCCTGTGCGACCGTTTGGAAGGAGGCTGGGCTGCTGCAGCTGTGATAACAGAGATTTAAGCTTCTTTGTTACTGCGACATTCATCTTGAAAAGCAAGGAGTCATCACTAACAAATAAACTGCAGGAAACTGAGCGTTTAGGAAAAAATTATGATGGTTCTCTAAAGACTTGGTTTTAATTTATTTATGTAAGTAATATTTATGGATATTATTATACGTCAGGCACTATTTTAGACGTGTTAATAGGCACCAAATAAATTAGTATGCATTATGTCTTTGTGACGGACATCACAAGCTAGCACTTAAAAAATGCATTTTCTGTATTGAATTCAGCCTTTTTACACTCTATCTTTAGGCTTGGGGGCTTTTGAAGTAGGTCCTTGACCAGGAAATATTCCTGGGACTCACACCTATCTCTTTTTGCAGGGACGAGGGAGAGGAAAGTGGGAGCTGGTAGGAAGGGAACTTAAATTCGTCAACAACTTACTGTATCTCAGGCACTGCACACGTCTCTTCACATAGACGGTCTAGCTTCATTTCATCAGAAACTGGAGGTCGGCATTAACTACTGCCATGTAGCTGTGAGGACACTGCAGGTGGGAGTGTGAAACTGCCTCCCGAGGTCATGTGGCCAGGGACCGGGGGGTCAGGACTGGACACGGACTCACTGAGCCCAAAGCACGAGTTCCTGTCAGTAAACCCAGCTTCCTTAACCTGCTTTCCCTCCTGTGATTCCGGCAGCAGAGAGCGCTGCTGAGGGATGATTGGGTTCCATACCTTGATCGTGGAATCCGATGTATAACTGCTCCAGGCTTCATCATCACTGGAAATTGGTCTGAGCTTTAGTTCATCATTTTAAGCAGCAGGACACAATCATGAAAGGTGAAATAGACACACTGAAGGCCTATAGCTAATGCTGTTATCACAAACTCTCCACACCCCTAACTCTTCTCTGTTCATGGAGGATTTTGTAAAAATATTTGACCAAAGCATGGGAAGAGGCATAACCCGCAAATATTTTCTGCCATTCTGAGGGCTGTCTGCTTGCTAAACTTACTATATTCTTGGCTGTACAGAAGCTTTTTAATTTGATCAGGTCCCAGTAGTGTACCTTTGATACTGCTTCAATTGCCTGGGGAGTCCTCCTCATAAAATATTCACCCAAGCCAATTCCTTCAAGAGTTTTCCCTGCACTTTCTTCTAGAATTTTTATAGTTTCATATCGAAGCTAATTTATAGCTGTCATATGAATGGTATAACCCAATTATAACACAAGAATATAGGGAAAAGGGCAAGGGTAGGGAGGGGTGAGGGGAGGGTGGGACGGAGGGAGGGTAGTTGGTGGGGCCACCCCTACGGTGCATCTTAGAAGGGTACAGGCGAACCTTGCTAAATGCAGAATACAAATGTCTTCATATAATCACGGAGAAATTGCCGGGAGGGCTATGTTAAT
>CAUYRH010027998.1:0-11005 GCA_963574655.1 Perodicticus potto
GCAAATTCCTTCAACATGTGAATGTCATTAAAGTATTTAATTTCTCCATCATAAATGAAACTCAATTTAGCTGGATACAGGATCCTCGGTTGAAAGTTATTTTGTTTTAGGAGATTAAAAGTGGATGACCATCCTCTTCTAGCTTGAAAAGTTTCAGCAGAGAGATCTGCAGTCATTCTAATAGTCTTCCCCTTGTAGGTTATGGTATTCTTACATCTGGCTGCTTTCAGAATTTTTTCCTTCATATTAACTTTAGTGAAGTTAATTATGATGTGCCTGGGGGATATGTTATTCAGGTTGAGTTGTGCTGGGGTTCTGAAACTGCTATCTGAATTTCAGAATCTCTTGGCATGTCTGGAAAGGTCTCTTTCATAATCTCATGAAGAAGAGCCTCTGTGCCTTGTGAAGCCACTTCATTGCCTTCAGGGATCCCTATCAGGCAAATATTGCTTTTCTTCAAATTATCCCAAAGTTCTCTGAGAGAATGATCTGTTGTTGTTCTCCATTTCTCTTCCTCTTTGAGAGTTTGGGAGTGTTTGAAAGCTTTATCTTCAATGTCAGAAATCCATTCTTCTGCTTGCTCCATTCTGTTACTGTGGGATTCTACTGTATTTCTCAGGATCTTTGAGGGCTGCAAATTCTTGTCTCAATGTGTCAAAATCTTTGGTGATTTTTGTCTTTGAATTTGTTGAATCTTGAAACAACTTTTGAAATGCTCCTTGAATTTCTAATTACAACTTTTCCTCTATTTTATTGATCTTATTTATAACCCAAACTCTGAATTTTGTTTCTGACATCTCATCCATCTCTTTATGAATGGGATCTTCAGTTGTATCCACCAAATGATTCCTTGGTGGGTTGATCTACTCTGGTTATTCATGTTACCGGAGTTTTTCCGCTGATTCCACCCCATGATTATTTTACGCCATTTGGCTAGATTAGCAAATAAGAAGTTGGGTTGGGGGCTCCAGGAGTAGTGGTTGGCCAGTCCTTTGCCCAAAAGCTGGGACTGGTGTCTGTACCTTTTCCCCTAGAGCTTTGCCAAGGACCCGTACAGCACTATGGGCTGAGAAACTGGGGACCTTCTTGGTGTGATAGGGCTAAGCGGTTCTGTTTTATTTTCAGCTGGTCTCTGTATTCTCCTAGTGAAGGCTCAACTGTGAGAAATACCAGCAGTTAAGTCACCCCACCCCCCACAGGCAACAATTGGAAAAGGAAAATCAAACCTATCTACAACCACACACCCAGGGTACAACTTTGGATAGTCCTCAGATGATTGGACCAGTTCAAGAGGTCCAAATCAATTGTCCCAGTCAGTACCAATCTCAGGTGGGAGAGTTCAAAAGGTTTCCAGCAACTAGATAACAGGTGTCTGCTGGCAGTTCAAGTATGACTCACTCCGGTGCTCCATGAGGTCAGAAGGACCCACCCAGCAAGAAAACTAGGCTGGGAAGGTTGATGTCTCCTTCCCCACCTTGCACCTCTGTCACACCCAGTCACTGGTAACCCCACATGGCTGTGACCTACTTCCCTCCAAGAAGGAGATACTCCAAGGGTTTGCACCTGCCTGAGTCACTGGGAGTTCTATGTCTCCTCAGTCTGGCCACTACTCTCTGCCACTATCTGGCAGCAGGAGGTGAGGCCTGACAACTTCGGGTGCTTAATGGGTGCTATGGTGGTTCACTCAGTTCCAGCTCTGCCTCTGATTGATGTTGCTGACAGAACAGAATAATTTTGCAGAATTTGTTTCTGTTCCGGCTATATTCCTCTGGGGATCAGATGCTGAGCAACTCAGCCCTGTCTCTGCTGCTGCCCAGTCTCAGCTACAGTTTGTTAGGATGAAGGTGGTCAGAACACACAGCTGTCAGTTCCAGACACTGCTTTCTCCCTTTATCTCAGCTATGATCCCCTGAGGGCTGGGTGAGTCTGAGGCTCACCAGTGAAGCAGTCCTCTGGGGTCAGCTCTGCCCTGGGAGTCTGCTGTCTCTGTGTGCACGTTTTCTAGTCCCCATGCTCTGCCAAGCCTCAGGCATACCCTTTATCCCGGGGCCTGCATTTCCATCCCAGATCTGTTCCACCAGTGTCTGCCACCAGAGAAGATGCCCAGCTTCCTCTGGTTGCCCAGAGAAACAGAGTGTCCTTTCAAAGTATCCCCAGGGGTGTGAGCCCTATCATTTCTGCTGCTGTGGTTGCTGCTCTGTGCCTCAGGCCACTGCCACTCCTGTACAGTTCCCTCCCAGTTGATCATCCTCTCCTTTCTCCCCTGCTGGAGAATCAGCACAGATCAGCAACAGAGCTTATCCCCTCCACACCCCTCAATAAAATGCCCAAGAATCTGAACTCCACAAGGGATGGACCTGCAGACCTCAGGGTGAGAGCGGAGGGGAGTGCTGGGAGTTCAAAATTGCAGGTAAAGAATATATGCAGTTTTATACAGTTTTATGCCTGGCAGGAGAGTGCCATGGCACCCTAGTAGGAGCAGGAGGTCCGGTTTTTAGAGTGTCTCTCCCTTGGGATAAAATGGGAGGATATTTGAACTCTGCTTGCTTGTTTGTATGGAGTGTACTGCGAGCCACTCTCATGGGGGAGGGGACTCCCGTCTGCTTGGCAATGGATTTTGTACCTTTTGTTTGTATCCTTGGGGTCACAGCTTGCCTCAGCAGGATTGATGTGCGTTCTCCAACCTTCTCTCTTGGCTCAGATCTGAACCATCAGCTTTCTTGCTAAACTTCTGTCTTTTAGCTCTTCTTCTGGATGGGAGCCTCTGTGGAAAGCTGGCTCCAGTTGGCCATCTTGCCTCCACCCCCCCCCACAAATCTTTTTAAATATAATACAAAACCTAGCCTCCAAAAACAATAATATTAATAAATTTGAAAGCAGAAAACAAAATATATAAACATGGTAAAAAAAAAAGTTATTTTACAATGTTAAAAATAAATCAAAAACTTGGAAAAAAATTTACAACTCATCAATAAGTATTTTTATAGAGATATTAATCAATTTTGGAAAATATTTTATGAAGGAACACTATATCTATCTAGATATTTTATAAGAGGGACTGCTATATCTATAGTTAGAGATGACAGAGAGAAAGAGATATGTGAGTAGGCTTAATATAGAGTTCCTACAATCGATAAGATAAAGACAAATCAATCAATAGAAAAATGGTGAAAATTAACAACAGTCTTCACAGAAAAATAAATAAAAGACCCTTTTTGTAAATAAAAGACTTCTTTAAAAAGATAACAAGATACTAAACTCTATTCATAATAATATAAATGCACATTAAAACATGCATACATAACTATATAAGTGCACATAAAAATAGACATAACCTTTAATCTCTCAAAACAGACAGATCAGTTTGATAATACATAGTGTTTATGAGACTGTGAGGAAACTGAATCCTTCACCCATTCTTTGTAAGAGTTTAAGATGCTACAACTTCCATGGAGGACAACTTAGAAATATCTACCAGAACGTTGGAAGTACATACTGAGACTTAGAGAGTCCAAATTATGCTGCAGCTATAGTCACAAATGTGCAAGATGGCATATGTACTAGAATATTCACTATATTATTATTATTAGCAAAAGTTTTAGAAACAGCTCAAATACTCAAGAGGGGATTTGATAAAACAATGCTGTCATTGAAAAGAATTAAGGCAGCCTTATATTGACATACAGAAAAATCTAACAACTACGTTCTTTTAAAATTATGCAATATATACGTACTTCCTATTGTAAATACTTTGTAGCTTCTGAATTTTGTATTGTATGAATATATTACTTGTTGAAAAACTTAAAAATGCAATCTTAAGACATTGCTGTTAATTATACGTGCATTAAGGTGGCAAATGAAAAGTAACACTAGGAAAATTATCACGATAGTGTTATGGTGATCCGATTATGGCAGCAATTCTCAACCTGTGGGTCGCGACCCCTTTGTAACAATGAAAATACATCACAGCATTAGGAAGGTTGAGAACCACTGGATTATGGGTTTTACTTTTTAAAATGGTCTGTTTTATTTCATATATTTACAGTAAGGAAATACAAGGAATAAGAAATGATAAATGAACTTTATATACACACACATTTCTGCTCATAGAGAAGCTGTAAAATCCTGATGGGTAGAGAAAAGAAAAAGTATATAAATGATAATTTTCCCCACCTCAAAATATAACCATTGTTAGCATTCTTCTTTCAATTTATATACGTGTTTGTGTGCTTGTGTGCTTTATATAATATGTAAAAATAAATATACATATACATGTACATACATATTTCAGAAGAGAATGTGGCAGTATATTTTTACTATACTGCTTTTTATAGTGTGAAGAATTTAAATGATAGACTCATAAAATCAAATAATACAGTTGTTAAAATGAGGGTTCTAAATAATATCTATACATTACTCTTCATGAGTTTGTGTGTGTGTGTGTGTGCGTATTTGGGGGGGTTAATTAGCCTGACCTTAGTAGATACTCATATATACTCCAACTGTAAATTTTAAAGAATGCTCTTTGACCAACAATATATTTGAAATCCCTCAAAGACAATAGCAGAATCTTGAATAATTTCTTAAGAAAATAATAATTTTAAATATAATAATAATATTGCTACCACTAATAATGCACATTTTTAATATTATATCAATAGTTCTTAGCCTAAACCACCTACCAAGTCCTATAAGGAATTAAGGTTTACTTTACTTTGGAGCCATGAGAAGAATAAAGATTAAATTGTAAGTGCTATATTAAACTTTTTCATTTCATAGTCACATTTTGGAAAAGAAATTAAAACATTACCTTCTTTAGTGTTTTACAATATAATGGAGGAAAAATCAATTACACTATAAATTAATTATTAAATTTTATTAATTCTATTGTGTCTATCAAACATAAAAATCAAAAGTGAGAAGTAAATATAGCAAATACTTTATAATTTCATTATAATTTCTGGGAAGGTATTGTTTGGACATATGAATTCTACTCTCATATACTGAACTAAGGATTAGCATATTTTCCTTAGTACTAGGCTTTTATTAACTTGATAAAGAAGTAATAAATACATTTTTCCATCTTGAAAACCTGGCAAAGATTATTTTTATAAAAAGTGACCATTTTAAACACTTATTTATGTGTTTTGACTTGTAAAACATTTTTAAAGTCCCCCATGTCATTTATTCTGAACTCCAGGATTTCTTTGTATGTGATGTTTCCCCCTTGGCTTTAATGCCTTTTACACATTAAAAGTCTGACTTTAAAATTCACATCTCTTGATAAATCTTTTCAGTTGTATCGCTTCCCCCATCCTAACTCCATTTTCAGGTGTCATTTCTCCTTTTCTTATGCCTTATAATGTTTTTATATCTTTCCTTGATGCCTACTTCATCACTCTATGCACAATAAGCACTTAATGAATGTACTTAGTGATTGGTTTAAGGATCCTACAAATACTTGGCTTTGTAACAGACATGAATTGTTCCATGATAGACTTTAACATCTCCTTCCTTTCTGTAGGAGGATGGAAATGGGTATTGAAGAAACCTAGGGGAAGTGTTCAATCTCTTTTATCATAATTTCTCTTAACAACTGTGTTCCAGGTCTAAAATTATTTGATTCTTGTCAAGATCTTATTTAGAAAAGCTATAGAGTTCAATCCTATTTTATCAAAACATATTGTCTTCTTCCATCATGATTATTTTTTTCCTTTGTGCAGAACAAGAACTGGGTTCTTCATCATAAACTACCTGTATTAACGAAATAATCCCTAAACCTCAGTCTCAACATAACAAATGTTCATTTCTCACTCATGCTATGTCCACGTGAGTTGAAGGAAGGGCCTGACTCTGCTCCAGTGTCTTAACAAAGGGAGGCTCCACTTGCTCACTGTACAGGAAAAGGGGGAGTGGAGAGTCACACATCACACCCAGCAATGAACAAGCTCTCTTGCACTCACAGAAAATGGCCAAAACTTTCTCCCAGCTTTTCCTAATGCAAAAGGACTGGAAAATGAGCAGCCGGTAGGTATTCAGTGAGCAGTAACCATACCCTCCATAAGAACAAATACCTCTCATCCTATTTCTGCGTGGCAGTGTCACCATAGAAACTTGGTCACTGTGCATGCCATTTATCTTTGCGATTATTCCCAAATGAATTCTAAACGTGAGGGGAAAAAATCCAAATTACCAGTTCATGCTATTCAACGCGCAATCCTCAATCAAGCAAACTTTCACCCAGAAACAACCTACTTTAATCTGTTTTCTTTTTTATGCTTCATGTCTTGCCTAGACAATGAACTTGCCTCATTCACTCCTCCTTTCCTTTCAGAAACATTTCTGCCTTCTTTTGTCGCTCAAGTGGTCTGCATCATCCAGGGTCTTTTTAGAAGAATCCCAATCAGAACATGCTCAAGGAAGAAACTCTCCTCACCCGTTGTTTGCTTTTCCTCTCCCTGTTAGTGGGTTCTTCTTCACTGGGTCCTGCTCTTTGGACTCTTCTACTTTCTTAACCTCTCATAGGTTTTGAGACTTTACAGACTCCACCTTTGCTTTGTTAATCATTTCCCTCTACCCTTTTAACATCTATCAGTTTTTAATGTTATGGGCAAAGAGGGTCCGGCCACCTGTCACTGTCAGCCAGATAAGAGAGAAGGATTAGGTCCAGCTAGTTTTAATGTCAGAAGGCCAGTGACTCTGGAGGACAGTGAGAGTAGTCTCTCAAATCTGTTCTGCCTCAGTGACCATCCTAATCATTCTGATAATGGGAAATATAAGGAAACAAACTTAGAAAATTTTAAGTTTCTCTGATAATAGTCTTCATTCTGACAGTGCAAAATGTTTAAACAACAGAAAGGTCATTTTCACTTTAACAAAATATCTAAGAGAATCACTAAAGAAAACATCATATCATCAAAGCCTTTACCAGTATCACAGCACCTATTGTCTATGTGTGACTACATCCTCTATTCTCCTAAAGTAAACATCCGCACAGTCATGGAGAAGCCTTACCTAGATAATCAGGGAAGGTGTGTGGGGAAGGCTGAGCAGACTAGTCAGCTGTGCTGCTTCAGCTCAGCTTCTCAGACTCCATCTTGTGGACCACTTTTCTGGGTTCATTTACTGTGGCTACATGTTAGAATTACCTGGTTAACTTTTATTAATGAAAACAAATGATGTTCTGGGGCCCAGAAGAGAGACCGCAGATGTCTGCCCTAGGATGTATGGAGAGTTTTAGAAAAGGCTTTGCAAAGGAGGTGCTGCAGTCAACAGATCCTGAAGATGAGTGAGAGTTTACCAAGTAAAGAGGGAAAGTATCCCAGGTAGTGATAATGACATCAGGTGAGCATTCCCAGAGCAAGGCAGAGACAGAGTCAGGTCTGTATGCTAAAAAAAAAAAAAAAAAAAAAATCCCTCTGGGGCCTGCATGGGACATAGAGAGAAGGGGGGAAAACTTCAGGTTTGGACCACAGAGACGTCATTGATAGGATGGTCTTGGCAAGAGGTGGGCACATCCTTCCATCACTGTCTTGATTTCAACATTAATTGCGTATTTGTAGGACCACACATGCATGGAATTATTTCAGCTACAAATGTGTACCATTTCAAAAACCAAAACACCTGGCTTACTATAGCTTAAACAAATAAAGGTTTGTTTCTGTCATAGACAAAACTCCCAAATTTAATGCTGAGGTTGCACTCCCAGTTAGCCCCCTGGGGCACGGAGTTTGCCACAGCAGTCGCCTGCTCACTAAGGTGCTCCTGCAATGTTGTCCTCCCTTCCCTGTCGTGTATCATCACTCCCTTATTGTGCCTCCTAGGATTACTTCCCAAATAGAATTATTAACCCTTGGAACTGTGTGGGGCCACTTACTTGCAGACTTTCTTCTGCCTCTGCCACCACGGAAACAACAAAACCAACTTCTCTTTTTCCTCCTCCTCAGCCTACTTAATGTGAAGAGGACAAGGATGAAGAACTTTATGATGCTCCACTGCTTAATTGGTAGCCAAAATATTTACCTTATAATTCTCCTAATAACATTTTCTCTTTCCTGGCTTGCTTCATTATAAGAATACTGTATAAAATACATATAACATACAAAATACAGTAGAATCTCCATAAGTTGACCACCCAAGGGAATGTAACAAACTGGTCACACATACAGAGGTGGTTCACGAAAGGAACTAGGCATACTGTGCTGATACATATATGTGGTGCATGTCTGGTCTATGAAAATTAGATCACCTTGATCAATGTAGGGAAGTGGTCAACTATGGAGGTTCTACTGTGTGTGTCAATGATGTCTTATTCTATCAGTAAGGCCAGTCAACAGGATGCTATTAGTAGTTAAGTTTTGGAGGAGTCAAAAGTTAACCTGGATTTTCAACTTCTCAGGGGGTTGGTTCCCCTAACCTGCTCATTGTTCAAGGATTAAATGTAAATTATATTTGAATCTAAGTCTTTTTTTTTTTTTTGCAGTTTTTTGGCCAGGGCCGGGTTTGAACCCACCACCTCCAGTATATGGCGCTGGCATCCCACTCCTTTGAGCCACAGGCACCACCCTCTTTTTTTTTTTTGGAGTCTGTTTTCAAAAATAGGAATAATGATAGTGCCTATCACTTATGATTGTTAAAAGAATTAAGTAGGCTAATATATGGGAAGCAAGTGTTTCTTTCTAGCAAGCTCTAGTCCACACTTGGGCTAGGCTAGCTTATTTTCCTACCTCTCCCCTTAGCTGAAACATCCCCTCCTTAAAGAAACCTTTATGTTTTACCTAAAGTCCACTCTTGTTCTCGCTCACATTCTATTGATTTTTTTCTTTCCCAGCACTCAAAATAATTGCCATCGTGCTTACTTGGTTTTTGAATCGGTCTCCTCCCACTGAAGTGAAAGCTCAAAGAATAGGGATTCAGGGTCGTTTACTGTGATTTCCTGGTGTCTGACACATCGCAGAGACCCCACGTATAATTGTTGAATGAATGTCTCCTATCCAGCTACTCATACCCTGGCCTTTCTAAAACGAGTCTAGATAAAGAACAAACTGGGAAAAAGCAGAAGTTAGAAACCTATTGTGGCAGGCAGAATAATAGCATCCCCCTCCAAAAAAATTGTTCACACCCTAATCCCTGGAGCCTGTGAATATGTTATTCCATATGGTGAGAAGGCCAGTGCACGTGTAAGTAACAGACTTTAAAATAGAGAGAATAACCTGGATTTTCCAGGTGAGCCCAACCAAATCAAGTGGCCTTTAGAAGCCAAAAATGTTCTCCACCTGATTACAGAAATGGACCCCCCCACACACACACACACACAAAGAAGGAGAAGAGAAAGCAAGATAGATTCAAAGCATAAAAGGGTCTTTTTCATCCTCTGTTGCTGGACAAAAGCCCCATGGAGCGCAGGAAGTCTCTCTATCAGTGATTTTCACCAGTGTGCTGTGAGAGGATCTTAGGTGTGCCCCCCAAAATTGTAAAGATCATTAATTAAATTATTTTCGATAAAAGTTCAAAGCACAGTAATTATATTCTTTTTTTTTTTTTTACTTTTTGTTTTGATCAACATGGTTTAAGTGTGCTGTGGAAGTTTAACCATAGGTTCAAAAATTCTGTGAGATTTAAAAAAAAAAAAACTTAAAGGTTGAGAAACACTGGTCTACATGCAAGGACTATCCCTGGCTGACAGCCTACAAGGAAACAGGGACCTCAGTCCTACCACTACAGAGGAATAAATTCAGCCAACCACTTGAATAAGTTTGGACATGTGCTCACTGCCAGAGCTTCCAGAAAGGATAGCAGCCCTCCTGACACTTTTGATTTGGTGAGACTCGAAGCAGAAGACCCAGGCCATGCTGTGAGTTAGCAGAGCTGTGAGATAATAAAAGGCTATTGTTGTAACCTGGTAAGTTTGTGGATATTTGCTATGGAAGTAACGGAAAACTGTATTAACCCTAAAACTTGCCCTCAGTGAGATGTCTAAAAGAGGAAGAGTTAGAGACCCATGGTTACAGAGTAATGACAGAATGAAGGATTCTCTGTGGTAAGTAAAGGTACAGTGCTCACTAAGATCTTTTAACTCAAGAAAAAAATGTATTCTACATTTAGTAAGTTTCACCTGTACCCTTCTAAGATGCACTATAAGTGTGGACCCACCAATTACTCTAAAAAAATAATAATAATAAAAATATTTTTTAAAATGTGTTTCTGGAAACGAGGAATGAATACTATTTCCTTGTATTTGTATGTTTTTTCATAGACTTTTTCATTTAGGGTAGAAAGAGGTGATCATCCTGAGGTGACATACAAGATATAAATCTATTGAGTCACTCGGCAACTTTTAATGATCTTCCTGCCCGGATGGGGAAGGACCCACTCTAATTAATGCCACACTAAATATCAGATGTTAAAGAAAAGAGAGAGAGAGGCCTCTTAACACTCCACTTCTCTGAGTCAAAGTAGTCCCAAATATGAAATATGCACATGAATGTACACAAATGCAGGGGCACCTTGTGGTCTTTTTCGGATTTAAATATTTTTGCAATTAAAATGAATTTTTTTTATTAAATCATAGCTGTGTACATTAGTGCAATCAAGGGGTACAATGTGCTGGATTTATATACAATCTGAAATATTTTCATTGAACTGTTTATCATAGCCTTCATGGCATTTTCTTAGTTATTGTATGAAGACATTTGTATTCTGCATTTAGTAAATTTCACCTGTACCCTTCTAAGATGCACCATAGGTGTGGCCCCACCGATTACCCTCCCTCCACCCCAACCTACCCCCTCCCCTCCTCTCCCTAGCCCCTTTCCCCATATTCTTGGGCTATAATTGGGTTATAGCCTTCATATGAAACCTTTAAATTAGCTTCATAGTAGGGCTGAGTACATTGGATACTTTTTCTTCCATTCTTGAGATACTTTGTTAAGAAGAATGTGTTTCAACTCCATCTAGGTAAACATAAAAGATGTAAAGTCTCCATCTATTTTTATGGTTGAATAAG
>CAUYRH010028004.1:0-33428 GCA_963574655.1 Perodicticus potto
ATCCTATCCCATTGGGTAGGTTGTCTATTTGCTTTGGCTGCTGTCTCCTTGGCTGTACAGAAGCTTTTCAGTTTAATTAAGTCCCATTTGTTTATTGTTGCAGTTGTTGCTATTGCCATGGCAGTTTTCCTCATAAAGTCTTTCCCCAGGCCAATATCTTCCAGTGTTTTTCCAATTCTTTCTTTGAGGATTTTTATCGTTTCATGCCTTAAATTTAAGTCCTTTATCCATCTTGAATCAATTTTTGTGAGTGGAGAAAGGTGCGGATCCAGTTTCAGTCTTTTACATGTGGATATCCAAATTCTCCTAACACCATTTATTGAATAGGGAGTCTTTCCCCCAGTGAATGCTCTTGTTTGGTTTATTGAAGATTAGGTGGCTCTAAGTTGTTGGTTTCATTTCCAGGTTTTCTATACGATTTCAAGTATCTATATCTCTATTTTTGTGCCAATACCTTGCTGTCTTCACTATTATGGCTTTGTAATAACAGCCTAAAATCTGGTATGGTGATACCCCCTGGCTTTGTCTTTTTTACCTTTGTATGGAACCAGAAAAAACCCCGTATAGCTAAGGCAGTTCTTAGCTATACGGGTTATAGTTCTTAGCTATACGGGTTTTTTTCTGGTTCCATACAAAGCACATAATCATTTTTTATAAGTCTTGAAAGTAGGTTGTTGGTATTTTAATAGGGATGGCATTGAATTGGTAAATTGCTCTGGGAAGTATAGACATTTTAACAATGTTGATTCTTCCCAGCCGTGAGCACGGTATATTCGTCCATTTGTTAAAGTCCTCTGCTATTTCCTTAGGGTTTCATAATTTTCTTTATAGAGGTCTTTCACCTCTTTTGTTAGGTATATTCCTAAATATTTCATTTGGGGGTGGAGGGCGGCTATGGTGAAGGGAGTTGTGTCCTTAATTAACCTCTCATCTTGGCTGTTGTTGGCATATACAAAGGCAACTGACTTGTGGACACTGATTTTATATTCTGAGACATTACTGTATTCTTTGATGACTTCTAAGAGTCTTGTGGTTGAGTCTTTGGGGTTCTCTAAGTATAAGATCATATCATCAGCAAAAAGGGAGAGTTTGACCTCCTCTGCACCCATTTGGATGCCCTTTATTTTCTTGTCTTATCTAATTATATTGGCTAGAACTTCCAGCACTATATTAAATAGTAATGGTGACAGAAGACAACCTTGTCTGGTTCCAGTTCTAAGAGGAAAAGCTTTTAGTTTTACTCCACTCAGTAAAATATTAGCTGTGAGTTTGTCATAGATAGCTTCGGGCACTTTAAGAAATGTGCCGCCTATACCTATACTCCTCAGTGTTCTAATTAGAAAACGATGCTGGATTTTATCAAATGGTTTTTCTGCATCTATTGAGAGGATCATATAGTCTTTGCTTTTGCTTCTATTGATATGGTGAATAATGTTTATGAACTTGCGAATATCACTAGTATATCACTAGTAGCAAAAATGCTTCAGGCCTATGTGCTGCTGATGACCTCTCAGTCTGCACTCGGTTCACCACATAACCCCCATTTGTGCCCTTCTTGCCAAGGCCATTAGTGCTGACCTCCCACCCATAAAACCTTCAACCTTTCTTTTCTCCATCTCAACGCTACCCAGTCTGCTGGGCCTGGCAGATTCACTTTTGACAAACTTGAAATATCCCTTATGTCTTTCTATATATGTGTATTCTTGAGAGTGATATTTTGATGTATTCTTGATAGCACTGCTACAATAAATCTAAACATTTCCACTCAGAAAAAAAAAGTCATTTCTTTTTGTCTTCAGCCTTATATAACAGAATCCATTCAAACATTGTTTTCCGAAGATACTTAGGTCAGCCCCTTTTTCTCTAGCCTCTTCTGTGAGGTTATATTATTTGCTGCAATATATATTACATTCTTGGGTTTCCCAACTTACTGATTTATTTATATGTACATAGAGTAACATTCCCTCTTTGGTGTTTAGACATATATAAGTTGTGACAAATGCATACAGTTGTGAGCAGTCTACCGCGTACCTGAAGGACTATTCTCTCACCCCCAAAGCTCATTCATACTGCCTTCAGTGGTTGGCAGTCAAACCCTTACCCAAGCCATTCACCAGTCATCTGTCTCCATCACATAATTGTGACACACTTGGTTCCGACTTCTTTCACTAAGCAAAATGCACTGAATGTTCACTGTACTTTTGGGGTGGATCAACAGCTTATTCCTTCATTCACTTACTGAAGGACATTCCCAGTTTCCAGTTTAGGTGACTATGAACAAAGCTGCTATCAACTTTCATGTTCAGGTTTTTGTGAAAAAATAATTTTTTAGTTCACCTGGGTAAATATCTAAAATTGAGATTGTTGAGTCATAATCCTTAACTTTGTAAGAGAGCACCCAAATGTTTTCAAAGTAGCTGTAGCATTTTGCATTCCCACAGGTAGCATGTAAGATAGTTACTCCTAATTCTCACAGCACTCAATGTTGTCAAGTATGGGTGTTTTTTTGCCTGTCTGTTTGTTTTTAGCCATTCTGATACGTGTATAATAGCAGGTATATTTAACAAATCATCAAACCACTCACACAAATCCAAATTCCTATCTTCTAAAGGAGAAGGAAAGGTTTAGATAACACACTGCACTAGCATTCCTGTAAGACATGTGGCTATAAATACTGCTATGTTTACATGAACACATTCTCTCCATTTTCCCATAGCCCCTACCACTTTTGATGGTTGAATATAAACTGCTTCTGCTCTCAACCTGTCTGATCTGTACAGCCACTTGAGTTTCAGACCCATTTATAAATACAGGTGCCCTAGTATGGATACACTCAGCCCAGTCCCCCAAGACTTATATCCACTCCCCAGGTCCCTTCACAACCATGCAGCCACTTTTGTAGTTTCATTTCTTATCATCTTCCCAGCTTTAGAGTTCCATATCCAGCTTGTCCTGACAAACACACATACCTCTCTCACCCTAGCTCTTTACTTCTACTTCGTGAAATCTCATTCAACCTTCTAAACCCAGCTCAATTTTCCTTCTAAAGCACCTCACTTCCTTACATTGACCTGAGACTTGAGACCTCAAAATGAGAATGAATACAGTAGTCCCTTTTATCCAAGAGGATATGTTCCAGGACCCTCAGTGGAAGCCTAAAACCACACATACCACCAAACCCTACATACACTATGGTAATTACTGTACATACCTACCTATGATAGAGTTTAACTTATAAATTGGCATAGTAAGAGACTAACAACAATTAATAATAATTATAATAGTAAACTGTAATAAAAGCTTTGTTAATTAATGTAGTCTCTCTCTAAAAATGTGGTCCTATTTTTGAACCATAGTTGACTGCAGATGATGAAAACTACAGAAAGCAGAACTGTGGCTGGGGGTGCCGAATAAACTATGTTTCTTCCTATACATACACATATCTATAATGAAGTTGAATTGAGAAAATGTAAGTGGTTAATAACTGATATTAAAGCAGAACAACTACAACAAAATGCCAGCATCACTGCTCTTGCACTTTGGGGCCATCAGTGAGTGAAATTAGGGTGACCTGAGATGCCATGATAGCTGATCTGCTGACAGAGCATCTACTGAGTGATGCACTGGTAGGTATCTTCTGTAGTATTGATATGCTGGACGAAGGGAAGATTTCACATCCCATTCAGGATGGAGGACACTGAGGGATTTCATCATCCTGTTCAGAACAGCATGCAGTGTAAAACATATGAATCATTATTTCTGGGATTTTCCATGAAATATTTTCAGACCAAGGTTGACCATAGGTAACAGAAACCTTAGAAAGTGAAACTGTGGGCTTGGCGCCTGTGGCTCAACCGGCTAAGGCGCCAGCCACGTACACCTGAGCTGGCGGGTTCGAATCCGGCCCAGGCCCGCCAAACAACAATGACGGCTGCAACCAAAAAATGGCCGGGCGTTGTGGCGAGCGCCTGTAGTCCCAGCTACTTGGGAGGTGGAGGCAGGAGACTCGCTTAAGTCCAGGCATTAGAGGTTGCTGTGAGCTGTGATGTCATAGCACTCTATCCAGGGTGACAGCTTGAGACTCTGTCTCAAAAAAAAGAAAAAAAGAAAAAAGAAAGAAAGTGAAACTGTGGACTAAATAAACGAGGACTATTGTATATAACACAAAAGTTGTTTCTCAAATGTTCTATTAAACTTTCATATTTAAACTTTTATGTAAGCTAGCCATTCTCATAAGCACATTATGATGTGGGCTGTGACCAACACCTGTGAAGAGATGCAAGATGGTCATTAATAATAAAGTACCAAGGTTTACATCTGTTCCCTTATTTAAGAAGTTAATCTTAATCACTTAATCATCACACTTACATTCCAACAGGCTTTCTTTAATTAAAAAAAAAGGCATGTATGACATTATTAGATAGTGCCAGAAAGGCACATAACTCTGACAATATGACACATAAATACTAAATGTCACCTTTCACATGTGTCAAGAAAAAAATGTTTAGAACCACCAATCTTAGCAATAATACAAAGAAAGATCCCTTTCCTGCTCAGAGCTTCTTCTCAGAATCTGAAAATGCTCTTCATCATAATTTACCTAATCCCTCTCTATACAAATTTCATTCTTTAAAATGGGGATTCTGATAATAGCAAACGTATTGGGTTGTAATTTTCAAAAAACCAACAAAATACATAAAATAACCTAGTAGAGTGTCTGCTACAGAAGATTAAATACATGAGAGCATCCTACAAGCATTTGCTTTTCCCCTCTGCAGGAAAGTTCTCTGGGTAGCCTTAGAGTGATCCTTTCTAGCCCCTTCTCTCCCCTCTAGTTCTCAAAAACGACTGTAGAGTGTGCTGGGAACAAAACACCCTGAGACAGAGAAAGCCTGGCTGGAGCAGCCCAGGCTCTGTTCCAATCAGCCCCCCTCAAAACAGCATGTCCTTCAAGACTAGCCCATCACCTCTGTGCACCGAGGGAATAAAATCCAGGGTGCTGGGTGGTCTGTTTTCCAGGGACCCTCAGGTATGGTACAAGGAGGCACACACAGATGAGTCTCTATCTACCAGGCAGCTTTCCTGATCCTTGGGAGACCGGCAGACAAGATGTCCATAGGCTTCTTCTGTCCTCCCTGCCTCCTTGTAAGTAATAAGCCTGTGTCATGTAACTTGTTGGTATGAATTCTGTCTCAATGGACTTAGATAACTTGGCAACTGATGCAAGTGAATGTGCTTTACATCCTTCACTTTACTAATTCACTGATTAAGCATGCATCTGGCACATGCCAGCCTCTATGCTAAGTACTGGGGAAGAAAATCCAAACCTAGAATAAAGGCATACAAAGTCTCTTCCTAAACACAAAGAGTCCAGCTCTCAGAAACCTGGAATCAAAAATGGTAGAGATAATATAGCAACCTTTGTTTTCCTAATTTGCTCCTTAATCTTAATACCATCATCAGATATTCTAAATAAGTTTCTTGATGTTCAGTAAAGGCATTCTATATCCTCAAATACTATAATGTGGATTAGGTAGCTTAAATGAAAAACAAAGAGAAAAGATTAATCTAATCAATGAACAAAATGAGGCTATAATCTTCAAAACTATTCTTAAGTGGAAGGTTAACATGAATAACATAATAGGCACTTAATTAAACATAATATTAATTTACTAGTATAATAAAATTAGAACAGCCAGGTAATGTATCTTAATAACTTCCAATTCAGTGGTACACCAGACATAACTGGGAGATTTATTTTAAATAATTACCTATATTCCGAAATTTCTGTTCATAAAGTTGACTAATTTGGTTTTAAGAACATGCTTCAAAAATCCCCACAATTACTATATTAGTACAGTGTAGCCTAAAATCAGAAAGAAAAGTATTTGTGCTAACAAGAAGTAAATATTTAAATATCAGGGTACAGAAGAAAGGTAATAATAAAAAAATGGAATGTACAATGTATACTAAAATCTGCCTTTAAAAATATAAAATTAGAGGCTGGGCATGGTGGTTCACACTTGAAATCCCAGCACCTTGGAAGGCCAAGGTAGGAGGATCATTTGAGGTCAGGAGTTCAAGACTAGCCTGAGAAAAAGTAAGACCCCATCTCCACCAAAAATAGAAAAAATTACCTGGGCATATTGGTGCAGGCCTTTAGTCAGCTACTTAGGAGGCTAAGTTAGGAGGACTGCTTGAGCCCACGAGCTAAAGGCTGAAATGAGCTATGATGATGCCATTGTACACCACCCCTGGTGACAAAGAGACTCTGTCTCAAAAAAAAAAAAAAAGAATAGTAAATGGAATTAGTATTTAATAGCCTATTATTATTAATTGAAATGTGTAAAATATTTAGTTTCCAGGGATTTTTTTAAACAAGCAAAAAATATGCATGTTTATCTCTAAAAGGCCCAACCTGCAACCAGTCACATTACTATTCTTTTTCCCATATAAGTTACTTGCACAGTCATTTTTCTGCTATGAGAGACTTTAAAAATACAAATCTTATAGCTGGAAAGGGAATACATTACTATGAGAATTAAATGAAATGATATATGCAAATATGTCAGGAAAAGGTTATGCATCCATACCTTGTTTCAACCGTACCTATGCTAATGCCAATTGAGTACATTCAATTCTGACATTAATCACCTGAGTTAGCACAGACTCTACAGTGTTAAGGACAAAGTACTCCACAAAACTGTCCCTTTCTGAGACCATTTGTGAGATCCAGGTATCCCCAGGCTAACTGGCTACAAACACAGAGATTCCCACACCTTGCTTAGGTTCAGTAACTCACTATAGTAACTTACAGAACTCAGGGAAAGCACCACACGTGCCACCAGATACACTAGTATGAGGTCTAGGCAGTTCCCAATACCAGAATGTCTATGCCCTCTCCTGACTTTCTGGCCTGGAACCAGGGCACGGCACCCTCCAGAAACACTAGTGTACTCAATGACCAGGGAGAGCCACCAAGCTGCAGCTTCAGTGTATGGAGTTTTTCTTGGATTCTTATTACACAGGAATGACTGATTAAATCAATGGCCTCCCTAGAGGTCCAGGGACTGAAATCCCAATCAGGCACTTGGTTTTTCTGATAACCAGGCTTCACTTGAAGCCATTTAGAGATCAACCTAATTGGCATAGCAAAGACACTCCTGTATCTCAAGAAATTTCAAGAATTTTTGAAGATCTGTGGCAAAAGCCTAGGGAAAAAAACATATATTCTTTATTACACAAGAGGCAAAAAGACTTAAATTTAAATCCCAACTCTCCCATTAACTATCTCAGTAACCTTAAATAGGCTAACAGCCTTCCACGTCTTCAACTTAGTTCTCTGTGAGACAAGAATAATACTACCTATGTAAGTAAAGTGAGAATTAAGTGAGAAAAGCAGGAAAACACCAAGCATAGCAGTAAGAACACAGGCTTTAAGTCTAGACAGTTCTGGATTCAATCAGGTTTTACACTAATTAGCTAAGTAACCAGAGCTAACTACTGTAATGCCAAACAAGTACACTACAATTCAATTCTTTATTGAATTGAGCTAATCTATTATTCTCTCAGCCAAAGTTGCTTTCCTTTAGAACAAATGTAACACATTGACTACTGTTAGAAAAAACCAGAATGGGCCTAGCTCAATTATTAAAAAAAAAAAAATTATTGACAATAATTAATACATATAACAAAAATAGAAATTGAGAAAAATCAACACAACAGGGAATGTAGGACTAGATCCTACAATTTGTAAAAAGTTAATATATGATAAATTCTATGTGGCAAAATACGAGATAAATGAACGAACAGTTAAAAAGAGCTACTATGGTAACCATGTAATTGAATTGAAGCCTCACACCATAGAGAAATCCAAGTACGTTAAGTATTAGAATAATATATGTGTCTCAACAATTATTTTGAGTATGACAGAAATCACTGAAGACCATCCCACAGTAAAATTAAAACTTTTCGTGTCCCCAGTGTACATACTTTCATAAAAGCACCTGTAATTCTTTAAAGTGCTTATGTAAATGCTTGTCACATTTCTCCATAGATAGGTAGAAATATCAAAAAGAAAAATCAAACAGTAATAAGAATTTTAACTTCACTAAAAAATGTAAAATACACATTGAAACAACTATTACTCTACTCTATGTCTAATCAACAAATATCCTTGATGAACATAGCTAGTCCTTGGCATCTATGGGTCTCACTTTTTAACTATTAGGGGCCTAAAGTCTCCCCCCCATCCTGGAACAAAAGATCACAAAGGGCCTAGAAAATCTTTGTACAGCTATATAATATGTGTTTTAAGGTAAGTGTTATTGTAAGAGTTTAAAAGTTTTTAAAAATTGAAAAGTTTATGAAGTAAAAAAGCTAAGATTAATTTATCACTGAAAAAAATTAAAATGTTTTCATAATTAGTACAGCCTAAGAATCCAGTGTTTGTAAAGTCTACAGTAGCATCCAGTAGTTTCTGAAGCCTTTACTTTCACTCACCACTCATTGAATTCCCCAGAGCAACACCCAGTCCTGCAAGCTCCATTCATGGCAACTACCCTATACAGGTGTATCCTTGTTGATAATTTATACTATAATTTGATGGTACCTTTTTTATGTTTAGATACTTACCACTGTGTTACAATTGACCATGTTATTTACTATAGTAACTTGCTGTACAGGTTTGTAGCCTATAAGATGCTGTGGTACTGGTGAAAGAACAGACAATTAGATCAATAGAAAGAATAGAAAGCCCAGAAAAAGATCCAACTGATCTTCAACATATAGCTCAGGCATATAGCAGGCTATGCCAACCAGGTTTGTTAAGTATACTCTATGATATTCCCACAGGCATGAAATCACCTAACAATGTACTTCTCAGAACATATCCCAGTCATTACATGATGTATGACTATATCAAAAAAGGAAAAAAATCTAAAATCAATAATCTAAGCTTCTATCTTACAAAACTAGAGAAAGAAGATCAAATTAAATCCAAAATAAACAGAATAAAATAACAAAAATTAGGCAGAAATCAATAAAATTGGACATAGGAAATTAATAGAAAATATATATGTAACCAAAAATTGGGTTTTGAAAGATCAATAAAATACATAAGCTTCTAGTCAAGCTAAGAAAAGGAGAGGACAAAAATCACTAATACACGTATCAGAAATCAAAGAGGAGGGCAGCACTTGTGGCTCAGTGAGTAGGAGGCCAGCCCCATATACAGAGGGTGGAGGGTTCAAACCCCGCCCTGGCCAAACTACAACAAACAACAGCCAGGCGTTGTAGTGGGCACCTGTAGTCCCAACTACTAAGGAGGCTGAAGCAAGAGAATCGCCTAAGCCCAAGAGCTGGAGGATGCTGTGAGCTGTGATGTCACAGTACTCTACAGAGGGCAATAAAGTAAAACTCTGTCTCTTAAAAAAAAACAAAGAAAGAAAGAAATCAAAGAGGAAACATCTTTATAGACCCCCTGGATATTAAATGAATGATAAATATATGCCCCAAATTTGATAACCTAGATAAAATGAACCAATTCTTTGACAGATACAGTATGTCAAAAAATCAAAGAAGAAATACACAATCTGAATAGGCCTGTATCAATTAATGAAATTCTATCAATAATTAATAATATTCCAAAACAGAAAGCAAAAATCTCAGATGGGTTCACTTGTGAAAAAATAGACAAATAGATCAACAGAACAAAATAGAAAGCCCAGGAAAAAAAGACCCAACTGATCTTCGACCCATGTATCCTTCAGCATGAGGTTGTTAAGCTTTCATGTTTTTGTTTGAGTATGCAGATTCTTGTTGTTATTGTGTTCAACTTTTATTCCATGATGCTCTGAGAAGATGCGAGGAATAATTTCTCTTTTTTAAAACTTTCTGAGGTTAGACTTGTGACCTAAGATGTGGTCGATTTTGGAGTATGATCCGTGGGCTGATGAGAAGAATGTGTATTCAGTTTTGATGGGATGAAATGTTCTGTAGATGTCTGTTAAATCCAAATGTTGAATGGTTAAGTTTAAATCTAAAATTTCTTTGCTCAGATTATTTTTGGAGGATCTGTCCAACACTGTTAAAGGAGTGTTAAAATCTCCAACTACTATGGAGCTGGAGGAGATCAAGTTGCTCATGTCTGGTTATTTAAATTTAAATTAAATTTAATTTAATTTAAAATTCAGCTCCTCAGTTAATTTAATTTAAATTCAACTAGTTTAAAATTAGCCATCCCAGGTGTTCAAGAGCCACATATATTGACTATCGTGGATTTAAAAACGTCTTTCTTGCAGAAAGTTCTCCTTAACAGTGCTGCTCAGAGCATCGCAAGCCATTCTGTCCTCAAGAGCTTAGAGTTATAAGAATTTATGGACCAAGATTCCCTCATTACAAAATATTACAGGAATATTCTGCCCATAATCTTAGCACTTCAGGTGGCTTAAGGTAAGTGGATTGCTTGAGCTCAAGAGTTTGAGACCAGCCTGACCAAGAGTAAGATCCCATCTCTACTAAAAATAGAAAAACTAGCCAGGCATAGTGGCACACACCTGTAGTCCCAGCTACTTGGGAGGCTGAGATGAGAGGATTGCTCAAGCCCAAGAGTTTGAGGTTGCTGTGAGCTATGACGCCATGGCACTCTATTCAGTCTGACAGAGTGAGACTCTGTCTCAAAAAAAATAAATTAAATAAATAAATAAATAAATAAGGAATATTCATATTTATAACATGGTATCTAGGACTTTATTGATTCACTAAGTTAATGAACAGATACTGAGGTGGAGAGAGTAGATGAAAAAAATGACCATTTTTCTTATGTAACTCTCCTGCCCTCTCTTCTAGATGAATTTATAATTGAGAAATAGAAGTATTCCTAAGTATGCATAATGAGTTAATTTACATTTAATATCATGCCTTATAAGATACTCTATTCCTTTTCATAGACTTTCCTTTCAGCACTTTGTTATTCCATTGCTCTGGCCTTCATTGTTTTTGATGAGAAATCAGTTGCTAATCTTACTGGGGTTCCCTTGTAAGTGATGAGTAGTTTTTCTCTTGCTGCTTCCAGGATTTTCTCTTGTTGAAGGAAAAGAAGCTGTACTCTGTAAAATAATTTAAAGAGGTTTATTCTGAGCCAAATTTGAGGACCATGACCTACCTGAAGCCAAACCCAAGAAGCCTCAAGCAGGTGGACTTATGGTGGTGGGGTTATGATTTGGTTTTATACATTTTAGAAAGACAGGAATTACAGATGAAGTCATAAATCAGTACATGGAAGGTATACATTGGTTTGGGTTAAAAAAAAGTGACACATCTGAAAGCGGTGACCCACAGGTGGGTTTAAAGATTCTTTGGCTGTCAGTTGGCTGACACGCTGTGTCTAGATAGGAATGCTGAGTCAAGATAACGGTCTGTTGGTGGGGGAAAGGGAAAAGGGACCGGGATTACAGGGTATACAGCACATTCCCTGGATGAAGGTCTCACCTACAACTTGAACTTTACTTCAGAAACACAAACAATGTAGCCTGATCATTTATACCCTCATATTAATCCGAAATTTAAAAAAAGAAAAAAAAAAGATAAAGGCCGGTTACTCAGAGACAAACTACAGTACATATGCCCAGACTCAAGTGGTTTGTTGTGTATGTTGAGGACCTGCAGATATGTCTTGCCTAGCCTTAGGCCTAAGAATGAGTCACAAAGACCATCTCTAAGAAGGCAGAGAGATATGATGAGGCGTGTCTGATCTATTTTCCAATGGCTAGCAAACTCAGTTTTAGGAGATCCTATTGGCCGAGAGGGGGTCCAGTCAATCAGCTGTTAAAGGGGAAGCCTTAAGATTTTATTTTAGTTCACATTATATTTGGCATTCAGTATATTTACATCAGTCTCTGGATGTGTATCTTTCGTGTTTGTCTATGAAGTTTGTTTTGTGTGTGTGCACATTAATGTTTTTTAATCAGATTTAGGAAGTTTTACCCATCGTTTCTTTGAATTTTTTCCTCTCCTTTCTCATTCTTCCCTCCTTCTGCTATTCCAATTATGCAAATATGGGTGTACTTTCCCTATTCATTTTTCTCTTCATTCTATTTTCTCTGTTCTTTGGATTGAATAATCTTTATTGATCTTGCCTTAAGATCTCTGATTGTTTTTTCTGGAAAATTCCAATTTACTATAAACCCCATAATAAATATTTGGTTTTGGTTTTGTACTTTTCAACTCCAGAATATCCATTTGGTTCTTTTGTTAAATACTTTCTCTTTATTGACTTCTCAATTTGATGAAACATTGTCTTCATATCTTCCTTTTTTAATCATGTGCTCTTTGGTTCTTTGAGCATATTTATGATGACTACTTAGAAGTCTTTGTCTGTTGAATGTGCCATCAGGTCCTTCTCACAGACTGTCTCTGTTGCCTGACTTTATGGATCACTCTTTCCTGTTTCTTTGAATGTCTTCTGATTTTTTGCTGAAAACTGGGCATTTTAAGCAATATATTGAAGCAGCTCTAGACATTAATTCTTCTCTCCCCTTCATGGGGTTTGTTTTCATGGTTTGCTTATTTGTTTTTTGACTTAGCTAGACGTTAGAGGATTTTAGTCAAGTCCATTCCCCCCTTTGGTGTCATTCCTTCGAGGATAAGGCTTTGAGTTGCCACTGTTACCCTATAATGACATGGAGTTTAACAGGGTTCTCTTTGCCTCTTTCCCTGATTTCGGTTTTAAGCTGTGTACTTCATTTGATATTACACCCAGCCCATTAGGCTGCATTTGATTGCTATATTGTTTTTGATAGTGCCCTGGGGCATAAATTGCTCAGAAGTCTGTTCCAATAAATGCTGGCTGTGATAGTTATTAAGGCCAGTCTTTGAGGTTTGTTCTGATCCCATGAGAGCTCTTCTTAGCTATCTCTTTCTCTAGTTCTCACCAGTGAACTAGTTGGACTATGATTTAGCTTGTCGCTCTTAATTAAGAGAAGCATAATTTTCGAGAGTGTTTTATACATGAATTTCCCCCACATCCTGTTTCAAATAATCTTTGGAGTTCTTTTTTTTAATGGACTTCATATGAGTTTGGACAACTGAAATATTTGAGGGCACACAGCCTACATGAGATCCCTTCACTTCTGATGTAGACTGTAAGTTTGAGGAGTTTCCCAAAACAACTTCAGTTTCAATAATTTGCTAGGAGGACTCTTACACCTCACAGAAAACTGTCATAGTTGTAGTTATAGTTTATCACAAGGAAAGGATACAGATTAAAATCAGCCAAGAAAAGAAAAGCATAGGACAGAGTCTGGGAAAGTACCAATTGTATAGCTTCCATTGTCCTTTCAGCATGGAATCAGGACACATTACCTTCCTAGCAACAATGTGCAAAAATATGCATGATGTATTGTCAAACAGAGAAACTCACCTACATCTCCACATTGAGAGTTTTTATTAGGGTGCTAGATGATCTCAGTCTCTAGTCTCCAATGCCCCCTGCCCACCCCTCATCACCCAGGCATCATCAAAAGATGTCACCCAAACTAATTATTGATCTTTCTGATGTGGCCAGCCCCAACTCCGAAATGGCCATCCCCCAGCCAAAATCATATTGTTAGACTGTTCAATATGATCCAACGGCCCTAGGCAAACAAAGACACTCCTACCAGGCATGACATTCCACAAAACTAAGGACAAAGGCCAGAAGTATTTTTGGGCAAGATTAAATTCTTTACTGCACAAACTGCCTTTTCTCCTGGGTAAACACTCTGGGTGCTGGGCAGGGTGGTAGCCTCTAGTTTTGTCATCTTGCCTCTTCCTGGCATGTACTCTTTGCCTTACAGTGAACTGAAACAAGAATGATTGGGAATTCAGTATTCTTGGCCTACTGTGTTGAGCATCTTTAATTTAGAAGGATGAGAAATTCTGGTAGCTTGCCCTTTCCAGTCTGATATGGTAACTCTTAATTAGGAACTGAGAAAAGAATGAGTCCCATCTTTTTGTCCTCACTCACCTGAGGTTGAGCCTCCTACAAGCTGAACTAGGAGAGGCAATAGAGAGGAAGTCTCCAAGCCCACAGACTCTTATTGTTCTTACCAAGTTTTGGTAGATTTCTTTGAATCAATATTTTTTTAATTTGTTGTACACCCTTACAAATTCCAGAGGCTTTAAAAGGTTGACTTTTCATATTTTTCATCAGCTCTGCTTGTTTCACTAAAGGACATATCCACAGAACTCTTCACACTGCTGTTCCACCTTTTCATAGGCTTTTAACATTACACTCTAGGAAGCAGTCACAGAGTCTGAAAAGCAAAGCTGTGTGCTATGGCACAATTGGGGGTCCATATCTCTCTTTTGATCTTTGAAAAAGGAGCGATAGCAGTTTAGACTAGTTGTCCTCTCTGTTTTCTTCCTCTCTCTCTGGTCCTCTATCTGTAGACACTGGACACTATAGGTTGGAGGATGACCCCCACGAGGTGGCAAATGCTAAAATCACCCTGAGCTCATCTACACCTATAAAAGAAGCAAAGTTCCACTGATATGAAGGCCAAAAATAGAACAATTCTCTGAGAGAACATGTTAATCTTGAATTATTTTGATCCCTACAAGGCATGCCATAGGCCACACTTGAAGACTAGTGATGGCTTCCTCCTTTGAATAATTTCTTTAAATTATATAAAATAAAATACATAGAGTAAAGGAAACCCATTTTTAAAAGTTATCACAATATTTTTTAATAGGATGCACTAAAATATGCTTCTTTATAAAGATATTAAATAATAAGAACTCATGGAGAGTCTAATCAGAATAATGAACAAGAGATAAATAATTTTTCTGTAAAAATTATAATGTGCTATGAAAAAACTTTAGTGCTATTTGTAACAAAGTCAGAAGTACAACTAGTACTACTCTGAGATCACCTACATTTAAATGAAAGAAATGCTAGATTTGGTTAAAAGTTTGAGAAAATCCAGATGTATTCATTCCCCATCTAAGTTCAGACTACTAAATTCTATCTGTAAACTTGGATGGAGATTCAGAACTGATTGGCACTCTGTTCCCTAAAAACTACCATGGAGCAACAGCTATTGGTAGGTAAGTTGCCCACCCTTGGAAAGTCCCAGCACACAAAATCTATACACAAATACACTTGTCCAATCACAGAAAATAATAATTACTCACAAGCTCAAGTAACCAAGCCTTAAAAGTAGAAGTGATAGCTGGGCGCGGTAGTTCACGCCTGTAATCCCAGCACTGTGGGAGGCTGAGGAGGTAGAAATGCTTGAGCTCAGGAGTTCGTGACTTGCCTGCATGAGAGTGAGATCCCTTTAAAAAAAATGGAAAAACCCAGCCTGGCACCATGGCAAGTGCCTGTAATCCCAGTGGCTTCTGGAGGCTGAGGCAGTGGGGATGCCCACAGCCCAAGTCTGAGGTTGCAGTGAGCTATGATGTCATTGCACTCTGCTCATAGCATAGGGTGCGACTCTGTCTCAAAAAAAAAAGTAGAAGTGATAGTACAAAAGGGAAAAGTAAAGACTTCGAAATTATTGACAAATGTACCTTCAGTACTTTCCTGAGGGCATAGAAAGCACATTAAAAATAGATCTTCTCTATACTAGGTCTTATTCATTAAGCAAGCTCAATTGTTAAAAATTTCCAGTTTTCCTAAACTTGAGATATATTTATTATATAGAAAAATATTTAAAACAACAGAAAAGAGATAAGGCATAGTGGCTTATGCCTATAATCCTAGCACTCTGTGAGGAGAAGATGGAAAACTCCTTGAATACAGGAGTTCAAGACCAGCCTGAGCAAGAAGACCAAGACCCTGTCTGTATTAAAAATATAAAAAATTGGGCAGTGACTGTGGCTCAAAGGAGTAGGGTGCCGGCCCCGTATGTAGAGGAGTTGGGTTCAAACCCAGCCCCAGCCAAAAAAAAAAAAACTGCAAAAAAAAAGTATATATATATATATATATATTATGTGGATGTGGTGACACTTGCCTGTACAGCTGCTTGGAAATCACGTGAGCCCTGGAATTTGAAGTTGCAGTGAGCTATAATGATATCACTGCACTCCAGCCCAGGTGACACAGTGAGACTTTGTCCAGGAAAGAAAAAAAGTACAAGTTAGTAGATGATATGGTGATAACTCATTGTGGTTTTGATTTGCATTTTCCTGATGATTAGAGACAGTGAGGATTTTTTCATATGCTTATTGGCCATTAGTCCACCTTATTTTGAAAAGCTTCTGTTTATATCTTTTGCACACTTTTATGGTTTTTTTTTTCTTCTTGATGATTTGCTTGGGTTCTTTATAAATTCTGGTTATCAGCCCTTTATCAGATTCATGGGATGCAAATATTTTCTCCCATTCTGTAAGCTGTCTATTTGCTCTATTGTTTCCTTGGCTGTGCAGAAGCATTATACTTTAATCAAGACACATTTGTTAACTTTTGTTATTGCAATGACAATAACAACATTTATTTATTCTTTATAAATTCATTGCCTGGGCTGATGTCTATAGGAGTCTTTTCCAATATATTCCTCTAGAATACTTATAGCTTAAGTCTGTTATCCATCATGAATTAACTTCTGTGAGTAGTGAGAGGTACAGATCCTATTTCCATCTTCTACATTTGGCTATCCAATTTCCCAGCACCATTTATTAAATAAGCACTCTTCCCCAGTGTATGTTTTTGTCTGCTTTGTCAAAGATCAGATGGCAATATGAGGATGGTTTTCATCTTAGTTTTCTTCTCTGATCCATTAGTCTATGTCTCTGTGTGCCTGTACCATGCTATTTTGATTACTATAGCCTTGTAGTATAGTTTAAACTCTAGTAAAGTGATGCTTCCCATTTTGTCCTTTTTGCTTAAGTTTGCTTTGCCTATTTGGCCTCCTTTATGGTTTTATATGAAGCACAACATTTTTTTTCTAAATCTCTGAAAAATAATCTTTGCATTTTAATGAGGATTGCATTGAATCTTTAGTTCGCTTTGGGTAGTATAGACATTTTAACAATGTTGATTCTGCCAATCCATGAGTATAATATACTTCCATTTGTTTACATCCTCTGGGATTTCCTTCTTCAGTAAGTCATAGTTCTCCTTGTAGAGGTCTCTTACCTTCTTAAATACATTCCTAGGTATTTTATTTTCTTTGTTGCTATTATGAAAGGTATTGAGTCTTTGGTTTGATTCTCACTTAACTATTGCTCATGTATAGAAATGCTATTGATTTTTTATCCTGAGATTCTGCTGATTTTATCAATCCTAAGAGTCTCTTAGAAGAATTTTGGGGTTTTATAAAGATAAGATCTATCATCAGTAAAGAGTGGTATCCATTGGATATCCTTTTTCCTTCTCTTGTCTGATTTCTCTGGCTAGGACTTCCAGCACTATGTTGAACAGAAGCAGTAACAGTGGGCAAACTTACCTAGTTCCAGATCTAAGCAGGAAAACTTTCCATTTGTCTCCATTAAGTATGATGTTGGCTGTGGGTGTGGGTCATATAGGGCTTTTATAATTTTGAGGTATATTCTACATGACAGTTTTGTTAAGGGTTCTTGTCATAAAAGGGTGCTGAATTTTGTCAAATGCTTTCTCTATGTCTATTGATATGATCATATAGTCTATTGAGATCATTATAACTACAATGAGAATGGCTTTTATTAAAAAAAACCTCAAAACAACAGATGCTGGTGTGGATGTGGAGAAAAGTAACACATGCTATTGGTGGAACTGCAAACTAGTACAACCTCCGTGGAAAGCCATATGAAGATACTGCAAAGAACTAAAAGTAGACCTACCATTTGATCCAGCAATCTCACTATTGGAAATTTACCTACCTAATGAAAAAAAGTGATTTTTATCAAAAACCCACATGCACTTAAATGTTTATTGTAGCACAATTCACAATCACAAAGATGTAGAGCCAACCCAAGTGCCCATCAATACATAAGTGGATTGATACAATATTTTATATATATATATCTCATATATATGCATATATGTATATATATTACTCAACCATAAAGATACATATATATGTATATATATATATGACAAACTACTCAACCATACACACACACCATGGCATACTACTCAACCATAAACAATGGTGAACTATTACCTTTTCTAAAAACCTGGATAGAACTGGAGACCATTCTTCTAAGGGAAGTATCACAAAAATGGAAAAACAAACACCACATGCACTCACTATTAAATTGAAACTAATGGATCAACACCTATGTGGACATTGTGTAATAAAACTCAGTGGGAAGCAAGCAGGCACGTGGGGTCAGGAGAGAAGGGGTAAATCCACACCCAACAAGTACAATGCACAATATCTGACTGATGGGCATGCTTATAATTTTGACTCAAACTTTACAAAAGCAATTCATGGAAGCAAAACATTCTTACACCTGTAATACTACAGATTTTAGAATAAAAAAATAACTAAGAGAAAAAAAAGACATTTTGTAAAGAACTCTTGTACTTGAATGTTTATAGCAACACAATTCACAGTCACGAAGGTGTGGAAACAACCCAACTGCCCACTGATACATGAGTAGATTAATAAAATGTATATGTATATCATGGAGTGCCACTCAGCTATTTTTAAAAAACGATGATTTAGTATTTTTTGTAACAACCTGGATGGAACTGGAGACCATTTTTCTAAGTGAGGCATTAGCAAGAATGGGGGCGGGGAACTCTACATGTACTCAGTACTATGTTGGAACTAGTTGATCAACACTTATGTGTACATATGGAAATGAGAAGATAACTCTTTATGGATCTCTCCTGTTTATGCATATCACCAGAGTGCAGCACTAAGTATCCTTTGATCTAGTCTACCTTTTCTTTTTTTGTGAGATAGAATCATGTTCTGTTGCCCAGGCTGGAATGCAGTGGTATGATCATAGCTCCCTTCAGACTCCTGGGCTCAGGTGATCCTACTGCCTCAGCTTCCCAAGTAGCTCGGCATTATGCCACCACACCTGGCTAATTTTAAAATTTATTTTTGTAAAGACAGGCTCTCACAAAAAAAAAAAAGAAAAAGAAGATAGGCTCTCACTATGTTGCCCAGGCTGGTCTGAAACTGCTAGTCACAAGCAATCCTCCTACCTATTTCCTAAAGTGCTGGAATTGTAGGCATACGCCACCACACTTAGTCTTAAATCACCTTCTTTAAGATGTTTGTATTTGGAAGATAGACAGTATCCACATTCAGAGCAAAGTGAATACATGCTCACATTGTCCAGTACAACAATGTCTCTCACTGGAGCAAGGGGCATACTGCCCATTACAAAGGATTTGAGTTCCCTAAGCTCAGGGTTCCTCTACTGGAAAGTATCCCACTACATATGCAATGCTATCTGGAGCTCTCTGCATGGCTCTGTGGGTACTGGAGGTAGAGGAACCGAAACAAAAATGTGGGTATTTTGGCTATTGCTGCTGCTTATAAGCAATAAACTATCACTCATCTCTGAAAAAAGAAAGCAATATATAAATAATATTTTTCTGTTTCATCAAGGACATTCCTGCATGAAATTATTTTCTTCCTGTGAACATGTGTCAATAAAGAATACAGTGATTATTTGTTAAGGAAAAATTGAGAAAAAAATAAAGAAGTGGTGTGTTATTTGCATTGCAATGGCCAGAAGTAGGCAAAAATGCAAAGAAATTAAACTAATTTTTCTTGTCTCATCCAGTAGTGGTTTGTACAATGTTTTTAGTAGGAAAAAAGAAATTTGGAAACCCAGGTCTTTGTGCTACATTTTTTCCTTCAGCATCCTTGAGGCTTGAAGATCCCTTCTGTACCATCTCTCGGCAACCAGCACCCCCAACTAACCTTGATTCAAAAGCCCAATTGGTGCTCCCTTCAGCACCACACCTTCTGAGTTCTTCCATGCTATAGTACAAATTGCAACTTTCAACCCAGCTCAAGGGCTACTGGACTGTTCCTCCGGTGCCCTCTGCTGGCAAGACATGGAAGCAGGTGAAAACATCCTACAACACAAACTTTTTTAAAAAAGAATTCCAAGAATGAAAATGAGAGGTTAAAAAGAAAAAAATGGAGGAAAGAAAAGGTTTTGTTTGTTTTGCATAGCATTATTGGTATCTAGGTTTCAGGAAGAATGTTGATGATGCAACAGGAGGTAGTTATAACAGTTTTTGAAAGTCCCAAGGTCACACTCCAGAGTCCTTTCAAAAGTACATTGAAACACTACAGAATTCTTACAACTCAATAACAACAAAAACAACTTGTTTAAGAAGTGGACAAAAGCCCACTAGTTAGATATTTCTCTAAAGAAGGTAAACAAATAAATGGCCAATGAGTATATGAAAAAATAGTCAATATTACTAATTTGATTGGTTAAGAAAATGCAAATCAAAAGCAAAACCCAGCGAAGAATGGTGGTACATGCCTGTACTTCTAGCTACTAGAGAGGCTAGTAGGGAGGATTTCTGAGCCCAGGAGTTTGAGTCCAGCCTGGGAAACATGGTGAGACCCTGTCTCTAAAAAAATTAATAATAATAATATGATGGTTACTACAAAAGAGAGAGAGAAAGAAGTATTTTGAAGATATGAAGAAATCAGAACCTTGTTGATGAATATTTAAAATGGTATAGCCACTAAAGAAAACAGTATAGCAGTTCCTCAAACAATTAAAAATAGTATTACCATATGATCCAGAAATTCTACTTCTAAGTATATAAAAAAATTGAAAGCAGGGTCTTGAAGAGATATTTCTATACCCATACTAATATCAGCATTATTCACAAGAGACAACCAGAGGCCACACAATGGGCAAAATGACTTGCAAAGGTTCCCAGAGGTTAACAGTGGAGACTGGACTGGTTGGTTTGGCTCCGGACTCCCAGACTGGCTCTCCACCCTGCACTCCAACCCTTATGGAGACAGCCCATTTCCTGATAGGGAGGGTAAAGGACCCCCCATCCAGCCAGGGTACCTTCCCATACACGCCCCTCTTTGAGGGAGGCTGGCCTTTGAGGACACACATGCCCCTTTGGCTAATTTCCCCCTCCCTGCCCCCTGCACCATGGAACCTGGGGAGAGTTAAGAGGAAACAAAGAAATAAGCTACTTCAATGTTGACAGGGTAAATCCTGAGTATTTCTTTTCAATTGAGTTACTTGGTAATTTTTCCCAACATGACTCATAAAAGGAGTTATCTAATTATCCCTTCAAGATGGGAATATTCTTCTCCTCTGTGATTAACTGACTTCCTGTTTTCTGCCTGCTTACAATAATATCACAGCATGAGGCATACATAGAAATGTTTTATTTTACTTTGATGATTAGGAAAATATATGTACATACCTTACATCAAAGCTAACAACTAATTTTATTGGCAGTAAACAGGCTAATTTTATTAAAATAAAGACATGTCTGTTTAAACGGAAATAAATTGTTCTCCTTGGCACCATGCTTTGACTAGGGCCTTCAAAATTAAGGCCAAGATGCTGATAAGGAAATAGTTACCATTAAAACATCGACCTCCTCTTCAGTGCATGCCACTGGGACAAGGGGCCACACAAGTCTGTAGGTGAGCACTCGGCACACTACCTGCCAAATTCCAGTGGCTTATTTTGAAAACAGTCATTTCCCACTGGTGAGGTTTTGCACAGATGCAGTTCTCAGGACCAGTGAAGGCTCAGCTGTGCAGTGCCTGTGAGGTAGTTATTCTGCAGACATTCCTGTTTGTGCTTTACCCAGAGGGTGGATGTGCCAAGTCTGAAACTTCTGGCTTCACCTTCCTGCTGAGAATCTCTCCACCATGTGTCCCCTGTCTCAAGTTAGTCTGTAATTCTGCCCCAGCCTCTAGCTCTTCAAATCTAAAGGAATGTTTTCTTCATCCACAGGTTGTTTTGGTTTTAACTGGCTGCTTAGAGTTAAAAAGGAATATCTCAATCCCCCAGCCATGCTGAAAGGCAAAAAAAAAAAACAAACAAACAAACAAACAAAAAAAACAGTAAATCTACATAACTGGGAATTTTATCAGTGCTACAACCAGCAGTTGCTGACATCTTTATCAATACAGTCTGCTTGATCTGGAATGGGTTATTCAGATCTCTGTTTTGCTCTTCGAATTTGTAGATTACTTGATGAGAATTTCCCCCTTTTATTTACAAGCCTTTGAGGGGCAGAAAAAGAGTAATCAAATCAAACACAGAATCTTGGAGAGAAATAATAAGCACTTGGTTTTTCTTGAACAAACCATGTACTATTATTCTTAAATGGCATCCCATATCTGGCACCCCAAAATGCCTTTCTGAAGTATCTTTGTAAATCCTCACAGCATCCTTAGCGTCTGGCATTTTGACAGAGCATGAGCTTAATGAGACCCACTTGGTCTGAGAAAGACAGATAACCCAGAGGAACTTTCTGCAAGAAGATGCATGAATAAAATTCAGATCTCAGCCCCATGAATTTTCATTACCTGTGTCCCCATGGGGCCACATGAGGAAGTATATCATACAAATAGATGAAATGGGCGATTTAAGTAAAATTCTTTTAGAAAGTATAATGTCAAAACACCTTCTGGCTTAAAATGTAAAATTCTCTTTGCTCTTTTGCTTATTACATATTAATCAAACTATTTAAACTTATTTTACTAAAATGAGTTAATTTACAAATCCCACTTACCAAATATTTAGCCCTACAAAGTTTAACACAGAGAAAACATAGTCTCCACCAACTAACATACCGATGTAGGCAATGGACACATTCTGTAGAAAAAGAGAGAGGACTAGTCATTTTAAAAGTCAAGCATGTAGGGGAAAATACATACACACTGCGAAACCTGAAACTAGACATTTTAGTTATTTTGCATAGAGACCTATACACATTGATGTTCACAGAACATCAATAATTCATTAATAAGTGAATTTTTAAAATTATGTATGGCTTTGTAAAGAAGCAAAGTAAATTATGGTGTGCTCATTATAGAAAACTGCATTATTCACCGCCCCAAAACCATTCCAATTAATATACAGGCAAAAGATAGAAGAGTTGGGTTGTAGTCAGTCTGCCAAATCTTATCTCTTTACCATCATTGGGTGGTAAATTTTAATCATATTCACCCTACACTTGAACAGAGTAGAAACATCTAATAAATTCCACACAGCACTCTGCCCAATGCCTTCTAGGGACACTCTGGGTTGGTGACAGGTGTTAGAGCAGGGAGTTTTCCTCATTCTAAGAAAAACAAAGCAAGAGTGGAATAGAACTTGAAACGCCCCCATCTCCTATTCATTCATGTGCCTGTGTGTGCATGTGTGTGTGTATTGAAATACACACATCGCCCCCAATACCAATCCACAAGTTCACTGCATTACATCTGAGTGTACACCTAGATGGAAAACAGTTCTTCACAAGGGTTCTATTTCTTAGTGAGCAGGTTCTTCCAGAAAACCAAAGTATAGATCAAAAGGTATCTTGGTGATCAGTGGCATTTGGATTTTTTCCAGCTTTGTATTTCATCTTCTCAGACCGTACCTTCCCAGCCACTCCTAATTTATCTCTCCTCTTTAAATTAGCAAGCTGTCCCTCTGTTCTATTCAAAAGGAGACCAGAAGAAGAAGGGTTCACCCAGACCCAACTGAAAATGTCACCACCTCCATTCTTAGTACATGACAATGGGGAAGTTTGGATTCACAGTCAATTCCCTGATTGAGTTGTTCCTTCCCACCCTCCATCCACTTACCTTAATGGCTCCAACCACCGCAGTCGTCAGGGCCGAATTGTAATAGCTGCACAGGACCGTCGAGTACATCAGTAGAAACCTGAGGCAAGGGAGCAAACATCGAGTGCACCTTACCCTCTGGGTGATAGTAACAGGTTAAGAAAACTGGCAAGCAACCCACATAAAGCACTTCATCAAAGAAGAAGAAACACATAGCATAAAGCTTTATTTATAACCCATACCTTAAGACATCTTGTTAACTGGTCTTATTTTATTTCCTTTTCTTTTTTCTTTTCTTTTTTTTGAGACAGAGTCTCACTATGTCACCCTTGGTAGAGTGCCGTGGCATCACAGCTCACACCTCAAACTCTTGAGTTTAAAAGATTCTCTTGCCTCAGCCTCCCAAGTAGCTGGGACTACAGGCGCCCACCACAATGCCTGGCTATTTTTCTTTGTTGCAGTTGTCATTGTTATTTAGCTGGCCCGGGCCGGGTTCGAACCCGCCAGCTTGGGTGTATGTGGCCAGCACCCTACCCACTAAGCTACAGGTGCCCTTTATTTCCTTTTCTTAACAGGAAAGTGATCCAGCTGTGCATTTTTTAAACCTGCCTGAGGTGTCCTTCGAAGTTTCTCTGTGCATTTCCTATTAGCTTTTCCATGAAATGGGGGTGAGGAGAATGAGTTTACTGACCCGAAATCTTTCCATTTATACCAATGTTACAAAAGTGCTTTTTAATCCTCTCAGTGTATCAGAATCACCTGCTGCACTTTCAACACACAGTGATGCCCAGCAGAAGTTTGGTTCAATTGGTTGGAGCTGGGGCCCTGGCTGTGCGAGAGCTAAAAGCTCCACAGGTGGTTCTAATGTGCAGCCAGCACTGAGGACTTCAGACAAAGGAGATTGCAATGAATGGATTCCACGTGCCAATAATACTCCTGTACCCTGCTCCCAAAGTTAATTCAGGCATTTAACATTAAGCATTGATACTTACTTGTCAATAAAATGACTATGGAATTGTGAACAAGCACCAGACAAGAAACACACACAGGACAAGAGTGTAGAAGGCAGGTAGAGGTAAAGAAATGAGTTAGTTCCAATCAAATAGTGAAGGAAATTAGCTACAACCTAAGTGGGACACAAAACTCCATTTATCCAAATCAGATGACTAAATGTTGAAAGGAATTACAGTCAAAACTGGCTGAGAATAAAACTTGAAAAAAAAAAACCACAGAGAAACAAGATTTTCAAGCTAAATTTCCAGGTAAGCAGGAGCTTGGCTCCCTCATAGAGCAAAATAAACTCAACTCTAAGAAAACTCATCTTGCTAGAATTTAACCCCCAGTTTTAGTCTCTATCTAGGCTTACATCTCTGATTGTTACTAACAGAACCAGGGTCACAAACCTTCAACACCACAACCTCTGTTGGCCTGAATATATTTACTACTGAGATGGTAGAGAGAAAAGAAAAAAAATGAGTTAAAATACACTAAGATTTACATTAGGTTAAGGAACAAGCTTAATTATAAAACTCATTATAAAATTTAAATTTTATAATCCAGAATAATTTGTGTATTTCTTATTAAGGTAATTAAAACAATTTGACAAGTTAAAGAAACTCTGTGGTTTTAATTTAAATTGTATAATTGACATTAGACATGCAATTTTAATTTGAAAGGAGTAAGAGTCAGAGTAAGTCTGTACACAGTAATTGAATGCTTTTTCAAAAGCTGATTTGCCACATTTCCAAGTTTGGTTTATTAGATTTCAAAGAGTTGCTTAAGTACATAAAACAATCTACTGGCTTTGCTAGTCCAACCCTCAGGGGTTGGAATTGTTGAAGAAAAATCAGGCATTTAATATTTGTAAATGCAGCTTAAAATGTTTCAATCCACTAAGTTGTAAATAGAACTAATTAACAGTAATTGTTTAGGAAATTTTAATTGATTAAACTTGAGTTAATAAGGTGCCATTAATCAAATAAAGAAGTAACTGTTCTTTCACAGAAAAAATTATTAGCTTTATACATAGAGTAACAGTATTTATAGGTTGAACTCTAAGGCTTAAGAGAATCTAAGTTTTTTTGGGAGGCTGATGCAGGCGAACTGCTTGAGCTCAGGGGTTGTGAGAGCAGCCTGAGCAAGAGCAAGGCCTCATCTCTACTAAAACTAGAAAAGCTAACCGTACTTAATGGCCCACACTTGTAGTCCCAGCTACTCAGAAGGCAGAGACAAGAGGAATACTTGAGGATTACTCAAGCCCAAGAGAGTTTGAGGTTGCTGTAAGCTATGATGTCATGGCCTCTACCCAGTGTGACAGAGTGAGACTGAGTTTCAAAAGTACAAGAAAATAAAAAAATCCAAGTTTTAAAAAGTTATGATTTTATGGGCGGTGCCTGTGGCTCAAAGGAGTAGGGCACCGGCCCCATATGCTGGAGGTGGCCGGTTCAAACCCACCCCCGGCTAAAAACTGCAAAAATAAAAATAAAAAGTTATGATTTTAATAAATTGAATGTCAATTTAGAGCCCTGGGGGCTCCTATTCATGCATAAAATAAAAAAAGGTAAATATTCAAACTGCTGTCACTAAGTACCTGCTTTGCCAGACCCCAGCAGTCAGAGATTATCCATAGCATTTGCACTGGAGGGGCTCAGAGTCTAATAAAATAAAAGACACAGGAGGCATAGGGGCGCCAGTTCAACTCAGGGACCACAGAGAAGCTTCTGTAGTCTTCCTAAACTTTCTTATATGACCATGGATGTTCTTTATTTTTGTTTTAAAACTCCAACTCCAAGATTGTTCCAATCATGCAACATTTTCTCCATCTTATATCTTTATTTATTTATTTTAAGAAACAGGGGTAGTGGTGTCTTTCTATGTTGCCCAGGCTGGACATGTACTCCTGGGCTCCAGGGATCCTCCCGCCTTAATCTCTGAAGTAACCAGAACTACAGGTGCCTGCCAGGGCCTCTGGCTCCACCGATATCTTAATGAAAACACCTTGGCCTGCATTCAAAAATGGTGGATACCTTGGATCAAAGATCTCAGCATCTACCTATCATGAGTGTGGACAACAAGGGCATATTCACCAGGTGGGCTGAGCCAGGGAAGGAGAATCCCTCTCCCACCTCTGGAGAGAGTCTGACTGAGTGGCAGTCCTAAGCAATAGACGGGATCCAGACAGAAAAGCTGCACTTCTCAACGTACCCACTAGATGACCCCAGAGAGGACGAATACACATCTGAAGCCAGTAAGATAAAAGTAGTAGCGTATTACATTTTTTTTTAAAAGAAACAATCTAATGGGGGAGGAATACATTTATAAGAGGGACTTTGCTTGACAAATGCAATTAGGGTAACCTGGATTTTTTTACCTTCAATGAATCCCTAGCAATAAAAGGAAAAGAAACAATAAGTACCTGTACAGTGCTAAGACCAAGACTCTGAACTAAAAGAACCTTTGTTAACTCAGTACAAGGGAAACCACACCACTGTTAATACCAAAATTGTCGACCTCCAGATGACTGCTTTTGATTTTAGCATCTATGGATTAATAAGATGTGAAGATGGCTTGGCGCCTGTAGCACAGTGGTTACAGCGCCAGCCCCATACACTGAGGCTGGAGGGTTCAAACCCACCCCGGGCCAGCTAAGCAACAATGACAACTGCAACAGAAAACTAGCCGGGCGTTGTGGGAGGCACCTGTAGTCCCAGCTACTTGGGAGGATGAGGCAAGAGAATTGGTTAAGTCTGAGAGTTTGAAGTTGCTGTGAGCTGTGATGCCACAGCACTCTACTGAGGGTGACATACTGAGACCTGTCTCACAAAAAAGAGAATAAATAAATAAATAAAAATAAAAAAAATAAAATGAGAAGATATTTAAAAGCTTTGCTTAATTCATAGTAACTCTTTTCCATTCTGTATGTTTAAGTCATTATATCATCCATGTACATTTGACAAATAGCAGCACATATATTTGGTGCACATTTACTCAGACAGCAGATGCCAGCTGCATGTTCTGGCTCACAGGGCTCTTGGGGTCAGGGTGCCCAAGTGCAAACCTCTGGACCAGAACTTTTGCTCTAAGATTTCTTCATGTTTCTATAAATGGCACAACAAATAACTGATTTACCTAAGGCTGTGTGGTACATTCATGGTGATCACAAACAGAATTCAAATGACCAATTTTATGACTTGCTGCTTATCACTGCAGAGGCATATATAGAGATTGAACACAACTGCTCAGATAATGCAGTTATGTTTGATAACAAGGCAATAGTTCTGCCTAACATGATGGCACTATCCTGCATACAACAAATGCCCGATTTTTATACTCCTTCTACCAACCACAATGCTACCCAAGCACATTATTCTCCTGGAATTCCTGATTTCAAGTAAATATATCTTCCCCCAAGTACCCAAGGACTCAGTGGGGAGCTGGAGAGGCACCAGGTCATGGGGTAAACGCGGTGCACCAATCTTCCCCTAAGCTCTGCCCTGATGCAGATGATGGGGATACTCACAGTCTTTACAGGTTCTGTCACTCCATCCTCACACAATGTGCAGAACCCTGCTTGCTTTCTCTTGTGCAGTGTGTCATTAGCAGTATGGGTTGAAGATTCAAGTGTTAGAATACCATGCTGCGAGTAGGAAAAATGGGATTCTTTGGGGTTTGACTCAGGGAATGTATTACTGCTTTAGTGGGATCAAAGAGCCTGCCTGGCACTGGGGCAGGCACAGATTAGGATAATCCTCTCGGGACCTAGGGGGCCTGGTGCCAGCCTCTGGTATGAATGAACTGGAAGCCACAATGTCTCAGCAACGTTAAAGAGAACTGCAGTACTAGCTTTTAAAAAGTCTAGTTTTCAACTTAAATTCTAGTCTGTAATTTATCTTTAGCTCCTTGAATCCAGTTTATCTTCCTGAAACAACTTCATTCCATCATATGTTCTATTTACAAACTCCTGATTACACAAAGTACCATTTCCTCATGCTGAATCCTTCACTGTACTCAACAGAGAATTACAAGTCTTCTTTGTCAGGTTTGGGCCCTAATGTGGAAATCCTGAAAGATCAAAATCCCTAAAGTCTAAAATTCTGAAAATAACAATCCCAGAAGATCAAAAATCCCAAAATATAATTCTGGAAAAAATAATTTTTAAAAATTCTTGAAAAGGCCATTTATTTATATCTTTTAAGGGGTAGACGTTGGACAGGATTGAATAATTTGGCAGGGGAGAATGCTTATATTTTTTTGCTCATGTTTTCACCTTTATGATCTTTAAAATACTCCATGCACTTTGGACTGTAGTTGTGGTCTACCACTGTTATAAGTATAGACTGTCTGGTTATTGCTCAGCAATTGCAATTAAGCAATTTTCTTCTTTCACTAGACTAATAAAAATTTGCTTTTAAGCTTAAGAAGCCTTGTATGGTTATTACAGCACTTTTTCAAGGAAACAATATCACGTCTCTTTCATCGTGTTGTAAGGAATATAGTAAGAAGGGATGATAGTCAGCTTCCCCAATACCAAATTTTTATTAGTCAGGGTTCTCCAGAGAGACAGAAACAACAGGATATTGTATAGAGACATATGAGAGAGAATTTGTCAGAGGAATTGGCTCAGGTGATTGTGGAGGCTGAGAAATCCCTAATGAAAGCTGGAGACACTAGGATGTTGGCAGTGTGGCTCAGGCGAGAACAAAGGCCTCAGAACCCAAGGGGCCGCTGGTGTTAAGTCCTGGAGTCCAAAGCCTGGCGAGGCTGGAGTTCTGAGGTCCAAGCCAGCAGAAGAAAAGTCCTAGCCCTCAGGGAGAGATCAATTCACCTTCTAGTGCCCACCCACATGGACAGCAGATCTTCCCCTCCTAACGCACTAGGACTCATACAGTAACCTCCTCTGGAAAAGCCCTGACAGACCCAGCCAAAACATGCTGTACTAGGTTTCTAGTCCTTCCTTAATCTAGTCAAGTTGACACCTAAAATCAAATCCACACATCCACCCACTCCGTGCCAACATGGCACATATATGCATCTCTTTAAATCCTACTTAACTTCCCAATAAAAACAATAACAAGGCAATAGTTCTGCCTAACATGATGCAACTATCCTGCATACAACTAAAAATTCACTAATCCAGGGGTGTCTAACCTGTGGCCATGCAGAGCATCTGAAGTCTGTTTTGCTTATCTGTGGTGTGGGATATCACAGAAAGTATGCATGGACTTTTTTTTTACTTGTGGGCTTTCATTAGTATTTGTATATTTAACATGTGGCCTAAGACAACTCTTATTTTTTTCCAAGGTGTGACAGAAAAGAAAAAAATTTGGATACCCTGGCCCTTCCCCAGAATTCAGCCCTTAGGAATTTAGTATCTGAGATATTAATCTTTCAGGATTGTGATTTTTTTAGAATTTTATCCTTTGGGGATTTTGATCTTTTGATATTTCAACATTTGGGGTGATGGTGTTCTGGATAGTGCCTTTGGGGATTACAGTTGGCAGTGATGCTTTCACCATTCTGTTCACTTTAAAATACTTTTCTAAAATTTTTCAACTTGGAATAGAGGGTTACAGGTTTTTAAAAAAGTAAATTGGAAATGCAAACTTGAAAGCAATGAAAATAAACAGAAGGCTGAGTCAGGCTCTTCTAGAGCGCGGGGCTGAGATGTGCACATCACCCTGGGATGCCCCTTAGCACCGTCAGGAGAGAAGGGACAGCCCGAGCCCAGGGCCAGTTGTCCAGAAAAATAGGGAGAAAGGAGGGTAGCTGATAATCCCTATTTATTTTTTTGCGCCTTTTAAATTATTTACCAGTTACATGTATGGCCTATTCATGCAAAGACGCAAAGAAATTTTCAGGTTTTTAGATTAAAACAGACACACACAACATGGTCTTTCAAAACAAAGACACACCTAAAGAATATTTCAAGAACAAAAAGCCTAGTTTTTGGACAATACAACAGCCTCAACATTTCTCTTCAGAAATATCTTTGAATAGATCAGGTACAACACTATAAGAAAAGGCTGTCATTGCCACATAATAATGTGAGGAAGGGATCTTGAGAAACTAAGAACATAGTGACAAAACAAAAATACAGTACTGCCTGGCATGGTGGCATAAGCCAGTAGTCCCTGTGACTAGCAAAGCTGGGGTAGGAGGATCAACGGAGCCCAAGAGTTTCAGTCCAGCTTGGACAACATTAGTAAGACCTTGTCTCTTTAAAAAGCAAGCAAACAAACAAACAAAAATAAAAAAACAAACAAACCCCTCAGTTGGCTTGGTACCCATAGCACAGTGGTTACGGGACCAGCCACATACGCCAAGGGTGGCAGGTTTGAACCTGGCCCAGGCCAGCTAAACAACAATGACAACTGCAGCAAAAAAATAGCCTGCTGTTGTGGCGGGCACCTGTAGTCCCAGCTACTTGGCAAAAGAATGGCTTAAGCCCAACAGTTTGAAGTTGCTGTGAACTGTGATGCCACGGCAATCTTCCTTGGGGTGACATAGTGAGACTCTATCTCCAAAAAAAAAAAAGAAAAGAAAAGAAAAAAAAAAAACCCTCAGTTGTGTACTTGAGATGTCAGCTGACTTCATTTCAAATAACCTTTCAGAAATCAACAGGCAACATCATACTTGGAGTAGAATGGGACATTAACTGTCAAAACCAAAACAGCTTTGCACTTGCTCCTAATCTTTTAGGCTGGGCTCCCAGGTATCCTGGGTCCTAGTCAGCTCTGCTGTACAAGTGCAGAGGAACACAGACAAAAGGAGTTTACAGAAAGACAGAAGGTATATTTTGATTTAGCTTGTCAAGAGATATCATAGACCAATGCCTCTACTTACTATGGTTTCTTACCCCAAAAAACAGGAAAGAAGAAACTGTATGATGAACAAAATATTCTTCCATTGGTTGAATTCAGTAGCCTACGATGAAAAAGAAAAAACCCTAATGATTAGACTAATGATACAGCAGTTTAAATCTACTAATTCTACCAAACCCTGTGTTTTTATACAGGGACAAGCTTCCAGACAGAAAATGTAATTTTAAAAATCCTGGCCAGGCATAGAGGTTCACACCTGCAATCCTAGAACTCTGCGGGGCTGAGGTGGGAGGATCCCTCAAGCTGAGGACTTGAAGACCAACCTGAGCAAGAATAAGACCGACACCTGTTCTCTACTAAAAATAAAAAAATTAGCTGGGTGTGGTGGGCATCTATAGTTCCAGCTACTCTGAAGGCTAAGGCAGGAGGATTACTTGAATCCTGGAGTTTGAGGTTGCTGTGAGCTAGGCTGATGCCACAGCACTCTACCCAGGGCAACAGAGTGAGACTTTTGTCTCAACAAAGAAAAAAAAATCCTTCCCAAACAAGAAATACAGTATTTAAAAACCTAGGTACTACTAGTTGTGTGACATTGGGTAACTTATTCTTCCTCCCTGAACCGCAGATTTACTTTACAAAATAGGGATTAAAAAAAACTAAAATAAAAATAAAAAAACCCTCCTCAAAAGAGTGATGTGGACTCTAGAGCAAGATGGCGGAGGGGAAGGATGTTTACCTCACTCTCCTGGGACAACAGATGAGAGTGAGTGGGCTAGATCACTCCTGAAGTGGAATATTGGTGTGGAGTGGCAGTTTGGGGTGCGGCGAGTTGGCGGATTGCTGTATTTGCAGTGTAATCCGGGGCTGTGGAGACTGCCAGGAAAAGTTCTGCCCCATGGCTGCAGCAGCTGTGGGTGGCAGCAGCGGCAACCAGCCCCACCACAGAGGATTGCACTTCCCAGTTTGTGGGGAAGCTAGGTATTGTGTGGAAAGATTGGTGAAGTGTGGACTCCCGAGCAGAATTAGGCAGCCAGAATGGGGTGCAGAAGGAGAGACAGTCAGACGCGAAAGATCCCGGATAGGAAGAAGCAATTGTTTTGGAATTTGGGAGATGGCAGTCACAGCAGGCACCTTTCTGCACAGACCAAGCGTGATTTGAGTCTCACCCACAGTTGTTTTACAATTGGAACTGGCCCAGGATATCCCGCACTTTATGGGAACTGTTGCAGGGAGAATTTGTCTGTGAAGATGTTCTGAGATCGGTGGAATCAGCAGTTTGGCAGGGTGTAGGCAACAAGCGGGTATTCAGGCAAACACCAAGAACAATTTAAGCCTGGGAACCACTCATGGTGCCACCTGGTGTCCAGAAAGCATATTGCAAAATAAATACATTCCTACTGAAGTCAATCCCTATGGCATGTATTAGTCACATGTAGTCACAAAATTATACAAAATTATTTTTATTTATATATATATATATATAAATAAAAATAATTTTATAAAAAATATAAAAATATAAAAATATATATATAAATAAAAATAATTTTGTTGCCTTTTTTTCTCTCTTTGCTGGTTCTTTTTGCTTTTCTTTCCTTTTTTCTTTCTTGTAGGAGTTACCTTTCTCCACTCACAAAAACTGATTCAAGATGAAGGACTTAAATTTAAGGCATGACACAATAAAAATCCTGAAAGAAAGCATAGGAAAAACACTGAAAGATATCGGCTTAGGGAAAGACTTCATGAAGAAGACTGCCATGGCAATTGCAACAACAACAAAAATAAACTAAATGGGACTTAATTAAACTCAAAAGCTTCTGTACAGCTAAGGAGACAACAACCAAAGCAAATAGATAACCTACCCAATGGGAAAGGATATTTGCATATTTTGAATCAGACAAAG